>JBAMJR010000574.1:85000-97500 GCA_038501785.1 Myoxocephalus aenaeus
GTCTCATGTTCTTAGTCGAGGTGATATCCTACGTATTGATCTACTTGATATCCGTGATATCCTACGTATTGATCTAGGTAATATCCGTGATATCCTACGTATTGATCTTTATCGGACATTTGATATCACGAAAGAAACCGTCCGTCTGACCAACGTTAACGCACATTTGAGTTGTTTTAATGTGTAACATCTGGAGTGAACAGGCTGTTAAATTGTTTAAATTGAAGTGAGAGGTTACACACACACACACACACACACACACACACACACACACACACACACACACACACACACACACACACACACACACACACACATGATGCCAGCTCCAGGGGATGAAAAGACGACACACTGCTGCCTTGTTTAAAGAGAAGTGATACTTGAGCTGAATGAGTGTGTGAGAACAGACCGCTCAGTGTAAAGTCCAGTCAATGAGCCTGAAGGCCACCAGCAGGTCTACACACACACACACACACACACACACACACACACACACACACACACACACACACACACACACACACACACACACACACACTGTGCCCTGTGTTTACTTCTACTGGAAAAATCCCCCGCCAGAAATTCAAGGAAGAGCAGCTGAAAAATGTCCAGTCATCAATAAAATTGTCTGCAAACAGGAAATACTGTTAAAATAAAGTAACACTTTCCCATGAACGTCACAGAAGACCATTCATCAAATAAATAAATATACCATTATGAAAACATTTAAATAAATACGGACAAATTATGAAGAAATTCTTCTTTTCATAAAATTGTGAGGATGGAGGTGGAGGTGGAGGAGATGAGGGTAAAGCATCTCCACCTTCATGTCTGTATACCAGCAGCTAACCCACCCAGTGCTTCTCAAACTTTGTTTTGTCACGCCCCACTTTGGAGGAAGAATGTTCACGCCCCACCGCCCCAACAAACAGCCGATCTCCGTGAGATAGGTTGGCTTTACTGCTGTTTTTGTTTTGGCAAAACGCCGAGAATCGGTGAGTCGATGTTAACGGCGTAACGGAAACATTTACATGAAAGTACAGCCATGTATTTATTAATGATGTGTTATGTCTGTGTACTTTGTACTTTTGTACTATGTGGAGTTCTCATGTAGCTCGTGGAGAGAGGGTTCTTTCTGAAACCACAAGGTCGCCGGTTCGATCCCTGGTCTCCCCATAGTGTCCTTGAAGTGTCCTTGAGCAAGACACTGAAGCCTCAGAGCTTCACACGGCTCCTTAATCACTGAGGATGGGTAACATGCAGAGAATAATTTCCCCATTGTGGGATTAATAAAGGATTATAAAAATAAATAAATATATATATATATATATATATATATATAATGAATAAATAAATTGTAATACCCCCGCTCCCCACTAGAGGGTCGCGCCCCACAGTTTGACAGAGTTCTTACGGTCACGGAAAACCTGGAAAAGTCATGGAATTTTAAAATGGTTATTTCCAGGCCTGGAAAAGTCCTTGAAAAAAATCCCCAAAGTCTAGTAAAAGTCATGTAAATGTGTTATATTCATGTGTTCATGACGTTCATTTACGCTGAGTTTGAAATAATGAATATGCTTTTAAAAGAAAGACTCAAAATATAAGCAGGCATACATACAGGCATCTATATAAATGTTTATTCTTTTAATCAAACTATTGTCTCATTCATTTGAGTCATTTAAGGTTTACTGTATGCTTTGTATTCTCATTGTTAGTTTAAATACTACATTTACTCACTTTTTACTGTTTACACCCAGATTTCACTAAATGTTTGTAATGGACATTTGATTTAAAGAAAAAAACCACTGGTCAGAATGTGTGTGAACCCTGTTTGAGAACCACTGAGCTAAAAGACGCTGTTGAGTCAGTGCGGTCCGTTTGGGCCGTTCAACAAACACTGAAGAACCTCACGAGACAAAAGGTCTCCATCTTTTTCAATCAAAGTGAATTCTGTCGCTAGATAATCCATTTCATCACGATAACTTATTTCATCACGATAACTTCTAATGAACCCGACTGCCGATCCTGAGCTCTGTCCAGCGAGGCGATGATATCGTTGATTTTGTATTTCAGGCCGTGTGTTTAATCTCTTCATAAATACATTTTCCTGATTAACACGTCAACGCGGTTCTTGTATCAGACTCTGTGTTCTTTGTCGCTTCATTAGGTCCATTAATGTGCAGTAATAAGCCTGAATAATAACCTGTTCATTGTTATTCATACCATGGCACCCATCATAATAATACTGATAATGCTTATAATCAGTTATGTCTTCATACACAATCATGAGCGGCATTAAAGTGCTCGTCATTATTGTGAACTACGGGGGTGAAAGCATCCGGACGTCTGGCTCTCTCAGAGCAACAGGATCCAATTACTGACCTGCAGTTACAGTATTACTCCAGGAAATAGACTGGGCCCATAATGAATAATACATCCAGTTACTGGGCTGGTACTGGGAATCTGTTGAATTAGATTCACTACAGTAATCATGTCTTAATAATTACAACACGTTTCATAATTACTGAATATCTTAATGGGGCGCTCACACCATGATGGTGGAGGAGAGAGGGGGAGGAGGAGAGGAAGGAGGGGAAGGAGGAGAGAGTAAGGAGGAGGAGAAGGAGGAGAGGAAGGAGGAGAGAGGAAGGAGAGGAAGGAGAGGAAGGAGAGGAAGGAGAGGAAGGAGGAGGAGAGAGGAAGGAGGGGAAGGAGGAGAGAGGAAGGAGGAGAGAGGAAGGAGGAGGAGAGAGGAAGGAGGGGAAGGAGGAGAGAGGAAGGAGGGGAAGGAGGAGGAGAGAGGAAGGAGGTGAAGGAGGTGAAGGAGAGAGAGAGGAGAGGTGAAGGAGAGAGGAAGGAGAGGTGGAGGAGAGAGGGGGAGGAGGAGAGAGGAGGAGAGGAAGGAGAGAGGAAGGAGAGAGGAAGGAGAGAGGAGAGAGGAAGGAGAGAGGAAGGAGAGAGGAAGGAGGAGGAGAGAGGAAGGAGGAGGAGGGGAAGGAGGAGAGAGGAAGGAGAGAAGGAGGAGGAGAGGAAGGAGGAGGAGAGAGGAAGGAGAGAGGAAGGAGAAGGAGGAGAGAGGAAGGAGGAGAGAGGAAGGAGGGGAAGGAGGAAGCGGAGGAGGAGGAGAGAGGAAGGAGAGAGGAAGGAGGAGAGAGGAAGCGGAAGTGGAGGAGAGAGGAAGGAGGATGGAGAGATTGAGGAGAGAGGAAGGAGAGAGGTAGGAGAGGTGGAGGAGAGAGGAAGGAGAGGAGAGAGGAAGGAGAGGTGGAAATGTATGGGGAGGTGGAGGTTGAGATGGAGGGGAAAATATATAGAGATGGAGGTACAGGGGGAGAAAGAAGTGGAGAAGGAGGGAATTGTGGAGGAGGAGAAGGTGGAGACAGATGTGGAGGCTGTGAAGGAGGAAGAGGAGGAGATGGAGGAAGAGGAGGAGGAGGAGATGGAGGAAGAGGAGGAGGAGGTGGTGGACGTTGAGGAGGTGGAGATAGAGGTTTAAGTGGTGGAGGAGGAGGAGATGGAGGAGGAGGAGGAGGAGGAAGAGGAGGAGGAGGAGGAGGAGGTGAGGGCAGAAGCATCTCTGCAGCACATCGATCGTTGTGGCTGCAGAGTCAGAAACAGTTCAAGTGTTTTAGAGCTTTGACAAACCACAAGATGTGACCTTTGACCTCAACTAGCTGTCTGCTGACAGTTCACCTGTCTGTCTGTCTGTCTGTGTGTCTCTCTCTCTCTCTCTCTCTCTCTCTCTCTCTCTCTCTCTCATGGTGGTATTTCTACTCGTACTGAAGTACTTCAGGATGTGAAAAACTTGTTTTATTTCAGAGGATAAGTGCATAAAACTGCTGTCGGAAGATGTTTTAGTTCCTTTATTTGCTACTTAATAAATAATAAATAATCACGAATGAATACATCAATTAAAAGAAAGTATATAAAATGCTGACTGCGTGAGTTTTTAATAGCGTCTAACAGACAGACGCTGAGTGCTTCTGCCGACATTAATTATTTACTCATTAACATTCACAGTGGTGGATGTTGCAGCGTCTGCATATTTCATTTGCAGGTAACAGAAAAAGGAGTTTATCAGTTTGCACATGTACTTTATACAGGCAGGTATTAGTACATGTGCATGAGGTAATATGCAGTATAAGTATTTACCGTATTAGTTGTGTATTAGTTGGATACAATCATGATTTTACAGCAGTTTTTGCAGAGTAACAAGTTGTTAAACTTTCACATCCACTAAGATACTGAGGACATGACCTGAGCGCATACTGCATGTACTGCAAGTACATCTTTCACAGTGTCTGTGTACTTATACATACTTGTAACCATGCATTGTAACAATGTGGAGTGATTGTTTTTAATATAATATAATCAGGTGCAGTGATACATCAGCCTGAATACTGTAAGTAAATAAAACATGTAAACAAACAGTTATGGAATGTAACAAAGTACATTTAGTAAAGTACAACTTTTGCTACTTTGTACTTCCACTACTTTTATCTGACAAAATAGGTTACTTTCTTTACAAATGCAGATTATTAAAACAAAATATAATCAACTAATACATGATGCTACCATCAGAATATACAATATTTAATATTTAAAATGAATTAAAGTGAAGAACAAATTAATTTATATTTATAATATAATAATATATTTAATTCTACAGTGAGTGGTTTTACTTTTGCTACTTGAAGTATATGTTGATGCCGATACTTTTAGAATGTGGTATTACTACTTTTCCTCCAGTACCAGGTCTGAGTACCGATGGTGAACAAAGACGAAGCGACGTGGACTTAACGCGCTCGCATGTTTCCTGTGACGACGCTTTGATTTGATATTCCAACTGTGTGATTTATGAGTTCTGCTAATGTCTCCCTGTTAGTCTGAGTCCTAATGGCTTCAGGGAGCTGGAGGAGTAAATCTAGCTGACACATATATATATTATATATATATTACTGCTCCGCTGTTTAACTGGAATCTGTTAGTTCTCGAGGACCGGATGAGTGTTTGATATCATCAGCAGCCGCTGGTACCCGGTCCATCAACTCTATCACGCCGAAGCTAAGCAGGTGCATGATGGGATGGAAGACGGAAATGAGATTAAAAAACATTGAAGGTATTTGTTTGAGCTGCATTTAGAACATTCGGGAGACGTTGTTTTGTTTTCTTCTTGGTTCTTTCCCCTCGCTGCTCATGACGTCACTATTTAACAACCAGAGAGACAACAACTAGAACAATAGACTAGAAGTGGACGTAGTCATGGTGACGTCACTATTTAACAAACAGCAGAGAGACAACAACTAGAACAACAGACTAGAAGTGGACGTAGTCATGGTGACGTCATCATTTAACAAACAGCAGAGAGACAACAACTAGAACAATAGACTAGAAGTGGACGTAGTCATGGTGACGTCACTATTTAACAAACAGCAGAGAGACAACAACTAGAACAATAGACTAGAAGTGGACGTAGTCATGGTGACGTCATCATTTAACAAACAGCAGAGAGACAACAACTAGAACAATAGACTAGAAGTGGACATAGTCATGGTGACGTCATCATTTAACAAACAGCAGAGAGACAACAACTAGAACAATAGACTAGAAGTGGACGTAGTCATGGTGACGTCACCCTTTGGTTTGTGGACCGATGTCATGAAGCCTCTAGATCTGAACCTTGTCCGTCACCATCTTTCAATCTTGTTTTTTGACAGTCGCTATCTTGGTTTTTGCCTATTGCCATCTTGCCAACTTGTTATTTTTTTTTTGCGTATTGCCATCTTTTTTTTTTTTTTTTGCTTATTGCCATCTTGTTTTTTGTTTTTTGGCTGTCGACATTTTGTTTTTTGTTTTTTGGCTGTCGACATCTTGTTTTTTGTTTTTTGTCCGTCGACATCTTGTTTTTTGTTTTTTGGCTGTCGACATTTTGGTTTTTGTTTTTTGGCTGTCGACATCTTGTTTTTTGTTTTTTGTCCGTCGACATCTTGTTTTTTGTTTTTTGGCTGTCGACATTTTGGTTTTTGTCTGTCACCATCTAGCAATCTCGTTGTTTTTTTTACAAATGAACTATGAAGACAACATTTTTTACAATTAACTTTGTTGCTGTGAACGGGTTAAAGTTGTAAGACGGAAACACCCAGAACCCGACAACACCGTGGTATAGACCTGTCAATCACCTTGTAGCCCCGCCCCTAAAGCATACCCTGCTTTATGGTCTGTTTGACTCTAAATGGATCATCATGTACTAAATGAACCACTTTGAAATTCTTCTGTCATTTAGTCAGTTGACGGTCATGTGACCAGGTTTGCAGGGGAAATGACGCTGACGTCTTCTTCTTATCTACATTCTGGTTCTTTCCGATCCCTTTGGGGATCATCAGCACAGTAAACAGGAAGTACTCAGGTCCAATCACTGACCCCACGATGGCTCCCTGTGGGATTCTGGGTAACGTAGTTGAGGTCCGCTAGCTCCTGCTAGGAGTAGAAGTGGACATGAAGCCTTGCAGGCCAGCCTCGAGGCAGCAGGTGTTTCTAAACACAGGTCACATGTCACATAATGACTGGGAGCACTGGGAGGAATGCTTCAGGACTGGGAGGGGCCACAGGGGGGGGATGTAAACCAATGTGGGAACATAGCAGAGGAGGAAATGTTAATCTGAATGACCTTTGGCTAACAGAAGAGAGGCGCATAAGAGTGCTTATAGACAGGAAGCTATTATCTTATAGACAGGAAGCTATTATCTTATAGACAGGAAGCCACACTCCCAGCATCGGTCGGTATGTGGAGGATGTGGTGTCTCCACGCCTCATCTCTGGGAACATTGGGCCTCATTCACTAATGTTCTATTATCATTAAAACCTGAACAGCAGAGAAAGAATGACAATTTGGGATTTCATGGGTTAAACAAAAAACTGACTTTAATCCAGGAGGCTGCTGTTCATTCCCTGTGAGAAGTTAACGCTGATTTATTTGTCACATCACCTAACTTTTCCTAAACCTAAGTATTTAACAACCTTTTTCTGACGCTAACAAATGTTTCACGATCTTTTCCTAAACCTAACCAAGTGTTTCACGATCTTTTCCTGAACCTAACCAAGTGTTTCACAATCTTTTCCTAAACCTAACCAAGTGTTTCACGATCTTTTCCTAAACCTAACCAAGTGTTTCACGATCTTTTCCTAAACCTAAGTATTTAACGATCTTTTCCTAAACCTAACCAAGTGTTTAACGATCTTTTCCTAAACCTAAGTATTTAACGATCTTTTCCTAAACCTAACCAAGTGTTTCACGATCTTTTCCTAAACCTAACCAAGTGTTTCACGATCTTTTCCTAAACCTAACCAAGTGTTTCACGATCTTTTCCTAAACCTAACCAAGTGTTTAACGATCTTTTCCTAAACCTAACCAAGTGTTTCACGATCTTTTCCTAAACCTAACCAAGTGTTTCACGATCTTTTCCTGAACCTAACCAAGTGTTTCACAATCTTTTCCTAAACCTAACCAAGTGTTTCACGATCTTTTCCTAAACCTAACCAAGTGTTTCACGATCTTTTCCTAAACCTAAGTATTTAACAACCTTTTTCTGAAGCTAACAAGTGTTTCACGATCTTTTCCTAAACCTAACCAGGTGTATCACGATCTTTTCCTAAACCTAACCAGGTGTATCACGATCTTTTCCTAAACCTAACCAAGTGTTTCACGATCTTTTCCTAAACCTAACCAGGTGTATCACGATCTTTTCCTAAACCTAACCAGGTGTATCACGATCTTTTCCTAAACCTAACCAAGTGTTTCACGATCTTTTCCTAAACCTAACCAAGTGTTTCACGATCTTTTCCTAAACCTAAGTGTTTCACGATCTTTTTCTAAACCTAACCAGGTATTTCTCGATCTTTTCCTAAACCTAACCAAGTATTTAACAACCTTTTCCTAAACCTAAGTGTTTCACGATCTTTTTCTAAACCTAACCAGGTATTTCTCGATCTTTTCCTAAACCTAACCAAGTATTTCTCGATCTTTTCCTAAACCTAAGTGTTTCACGATCTTTTTCTAAACCTAACCAAGTGTTTAACAACCTTTTCCTAAACCGTTGGTATTTTATCTCTACTTTCTTTAACTGAAGCTTTGTCGTGACAAACGTGAACCTTGGTTACAGACGTCACTTCTGCGACGATTTGATCACGAGACACGTTACTCCACGGGGCCACCACTTTTTACACCTAAAGGAAGTGTGTGTGTGTGTGTGTGTGTGTGTGTGTGTGTGTGTGTGTGTGTGTGTGTGTGTGTGTTGTCATGGCTGCAGCAGACTGAGGGAGATAAGGACACACTTCACAGTCTAGAGGACACCTCACCTCATCTGTGTGTGAGAGACTGATTGGAGATGGTGCGGGTTGAGTCGATTCCTCCACACACACACACACACACACACACACACACACACGATGACATGGTTTCTGAGCAGCAGGAGGCCGACAGGCTGCAGTCGGTGAGCCTCTGTTGTTGTGAATCTTAAGTTCCGCAACACGTTTTAGGATTTTCAGTCAAAAGTCAGAAACCCACTGTGAGTCTGAGTCTGTGTTTTCCCACCCAGCTGTTTGATCCTGAACGCCTCCTCCTCTCTGCTGCTTTGTTTTTAGCACACATGCTAACGTGGCAGCCATGTTGGCCGCCTCTGAAAAGCAGCAGGGTCCTTTCAAAAACCTGAGCAGTTACATTAAAACAAACATTGTATTTATTTAGTCAATATTATTGTTTGTATTTGATTGTTTTGGTTAAGATCTGTTAAGTCCTGTTTTTTTTTTTTTTTGTGTTCTTTTGGAAAATATAAGAAATAAAGAAGTCCTATAAGATAAAGAAACTTGTGCACTCTCTCTAACTGGGAACTGAATCCCAGTTGAAGCCAGTGGAACCAGTGAGTTCATCTGGTCTGACAGGAGGGTAGGAACCAAAACGCTGCCAGATTTTTGTTCCTACCGTCTCTTTGTCTCCGTTCCTATTGGACGTGAGAGCTGATATTGAGAGGAAGCGGCATGTGAAGATATGTGAGCGCTGCCAAGCTCTGTGTGTGTGTGTGTGTGAGACCGTAAAATGACTCTGCGACACACTCGTGCACACACACACACACACACACACACACACACACACACACACACACACACACACACACACACACTCAGACAAACAGCAGTATTGACTAAAGGCTCAAATAAACACAAATCCACTTCACATATCGACTGAAACAAGAGCTCAGACGGTATATATACAACACACACACACACACACACACACGCACACACACACACGGTAAGATGAAGTCATGGTGTTAGGCGATACTGTTTGGGTTTGAACTGAGGCGACGTGTGTGTGTGTGTGTGTGTGTGTGTGTGTGTGTGTGTGTGTATACCGATTCTACTTCCACACTTAAGCAATAAGGTACGAGAGGCAGTACTGTGTCGTGCAATAATGTACTGTTCAAGGGAGTTGTTAGGCCCGACGCGGAGGGCCGGCAAACCCTTGAACTGTACATTATTGTAGACACAGTACTGCCTCGAGTACCTTATTGCTTTTATAATACGGGTACCTGCGACTTTATACATAGTAATGTAAGCTGCCTTTCAGCACAAAATAGTTGTAGCCGGCAAAACGTTGTGTATCGCATTTCAGCGGCAGAGAAAATAGTCCCGGGACGCACGGGACGCACATACGGGACTATAAAACGGACAGCCTCAGGCCGGTTGAAAGCAGGGTGGAGGATGACGCTCAGCCACCGATGTAAAGAAGTGCTCTCGCTGCTTCTGTCCGTCTTTTCTCCGTCATGTTTCTCCTCCATGATGTTTAGAGAACTCGCCTCGCGAAATTACCGACGTAATTATCTCTCACTGGAAATTATCAGGATTTTGTGATCAAACCCTTTTCATTGCTCATCTTTAGGTTAGGGAGGAAGTGACGTGTGTGTTGCCGTTCGTTATGCTAGTGTGGGGGATGCTACGTGAGCTTGTTAGCTGTTCCGTTTGAGCTAACTTACTGTTAGCGAAGAGCCCCGTTGCAATACTGTGAACACTCAAGCAATAAACCTGCAAGTTAAGGAAACCAACGTCTGCGAGTCGTTACTGCGGACGTGACGACATCAAAGTTTACACCAAACATGTTTTTAACTGTCAAGCTTGAAATGACAACTAACGGTCGCGCAATTTAAATCTAGCTGTTATTTTAAGTGCGCACTGATATGGAACGCTCTAAATGTAAACAGGCTGTACAGTACTTTATGGCTGAATAAAATACACCCCGTGACTCACTCTCAACCAATCAGAATGCTTGATTTGATCTACCCGTATTATAATTTGAAATAAAAAATGTAAACATCTGATTTGCAAAACTGGGATTCCATGTGTTTGTTTGTTTATGACTTTCTAAAATCAATCTGGATTTGTTAAAAAATAGATTTTGGACCGCGCAGCCGACTGTTGGACCCTTCAGCTGCAGAATTAAGTTTTCTAAAGGGACTCGGAGACACTACCACTTCAGTCCACAGGAGGCGCCAGAATCAACACAAAAATGAAAGATCCTTGCAGTAACTTAAAGTGAAAGTACTAATGCCACACTGTGGAAATACATATAAATAATTAAAAGTATTACTTAAGTAGAACCATTGACTGTATATAAGAAGCCATCTTGGGTTACGGTATGTTGGTGTTGGATCTAGACCGTAAACTCGTGTTTACGATGTTTACAGAGGGAATAAATCATGTGTGATGTTTTTGTTAAAAAGAGAGGAGCTCTTAGAAGTTGGTCATCTCCTCATAAAAGTGTGTTTGAGAACAAGTCGGTGTCCATTTCTCTCTGCAGCTGTTACTTCAAACTCAACGACGTAGTCGGACCACGTAGTTTGTGTTCATCCTCCAATAATGACGTCTCCGTTTCCACCGAGCAGATTCACCTGCCTGCTGATTGTAAAACCCACCTTTTCTGTGGTATAAAAAACTAAAAGACACACCTGACCGAGAGCAGAGTCTAGTTTAGTCTGAGAAAAACAGAAGCGGCCTTCGTTCGTTCAGCCTCTTTCAGGCTCGTCACAGCTGTCTGCTCCTTTGTGTCGGCTCTCTTTAGTTTCTCATGTTTTTTATTGTCTTTTGTTCTGCAGCCGGTTCTCTTGGCCGTCCTGCAGCTTCCTCCTGCTCCCGGTGTTTCAGTCCGTCTGGCTCGAATGCTAATGCTCTTACCAGCCCTCTCCCTCTGCTTAATGTGAGACCGGAAGAAAGAATAGCGCTTTGATTCATCTGTTTCAAACTTCATCTCCGGTGCAGAGCGGAGTTTCTGTTCGCCTCCTGTTTTCTATCATTGGAGGTGGAGGGGTTTTTTTTTCAGCTCTTATCTGGCTGGCAGATATTTTCAGTTTTTCAGACACACAGAATCTTGGCACGGGGTTTATTTTTTACAGAAGGTTAACCAAGGACGTAGAGAGCGTCTCCTCACATTATAAATCAGTGTGAACAGCAGAGGACGGCGGCCGGAGTCCTGTGAGGAGTCACAGACGAGGTGTCAAACATTCAAAGTGAGGCTCGCTTTACCCAGAGTCCTCGGCAACAACAGAAGCCGTCTGAGGAGGACAGTTTGATGTGGGTTTTGATCAAAGATCAACAGGTAGATTGGCGTGAAAACGGCGGTGACAACGCCTCAATTTACCAAACAACACAAAAAGCGCGTGTGTTTACTTCTCGGTGGCGACTCAAACTATCCGAGCACGAAATGCGTTCCGCAAGAAGCTTGCAGACGTCCTGACTTCCTGCAGGACGAGTTGAAGCTTTGACCATTTTAGTTTGGTTTATACTCGCTGTAGGGAAGACGAGGCGCTTGCTAGAAGATGATGTAATCGCATGAAGATGACGTCATTGCATGTAGATGGCGTCATCGCATGGAGATGACATAATCGCATGAAGATGACGTCGTTGCATGAAGATGACGTCGTTGCATGTTATGACGTAATCACATGAAGATGACGTCGTCACATGTTATGACGTCATCAAATGAAGATGACATCATCTTCATTTGATGACGTCATCGCATGTTATGACGTAATCACATGAAGATTACGTCACATGTTATGACGTAATCACATGAAGATGACGTCATCGCATGGTATGACGTAATCACATGTTATGACGTAATCACATGAAGATGACGTCATTGCATGGCGATGACGTCATTGCATGGCGATGACGTCATTGCATGGCGATGACGTCGTCACATATTATGACGTAATCGCATGAAGATGACATAATCGCATGAAGATGACATAATCGCATGAAGATGACGTCGTTGCATGTTATGACGTAATCACAAGATGACGTAGTCGCATGAAGATGACGTAGTCGCATGAAGATGACGTCATCAAATGAAGATGACGTCATCAAATGAAGATGACGTCATCGCATGAAGATTACGTCATCGCATGAAGATTACGTCATCGCATGAAGATTACGTCACATGTTATGACGTA
>JBAMJR010000574.1:102500-105000 GCA_038501785.1 Myoxocephalus aenaeus
AACAAAAATATTATATTTATTATATAACTAATATTTAAATATGTTTATAAACACCAATATCATATTTATTATTATATAACTAATATTTAAATATGTTTATAAACACAAATATTATATTATTATACATATAATATATATATATATATATATATATATATATAATGTAAGCAATACAATATAAAAATGTGAAATGCACAATATATACAAAAATAATAATAATAATCAATTTAATTTAATTAACAAAAAACAACTAAACAGTAGTGCAAAGATGTAGCCAAACAAACAACATTGTAAATATATATATATATCTATATATATATATATATATATATATATATATATATATATATATATATATAGTATACACTGTTTAGTTTATTTAGTTATTTTCATTAAATTTAATATTATTATTATTTTTGTATATATTGTGCATTTTAAATACTTTATATTGTATTGCTTACCTGTATGTATAAATGCTGCTGTAGCATATCTAGATGCATATCATTATTTATTTGTTTTAGTATAGAGTTATTGTTTAATTCTTCCAGATGTTGCTCATTAGGATTATATTTGTTAAATATTTCAATCGCGTTTTCTCTCGTTCTATATTTGTTCAGTTTGAATATGTTGTTGAATATATTTAGGTCATTGGTTAGTCTGTGGTTGTCGGTACGAGTGGGCCGGTGCAGGACCAGCATGCACTGGGGCGGACCGGAGGCCCCGGTGCAGGACCAGCATGCACTGGGGCGGACCGGAGGCCCCGGTGCAGGACCAGCATGCACTGGGACGGACCGGAGGCCCCGGTGCAGGACCAGCATGCACTGGGGCGGACCGGAGGCCCAGAGCAGGAGAGGCGGAGCTTCTTTTCTTCGTCCTTCGGCTGCTTGCTTGTTTTTGTTGCTAAATAAATCTCAAGAAGTCGTTGACAGACGATGAGGAGCGTCGCCGTCTGATTTATGTCTAATTTCAGACGAGAACCTGCTTTGGTTTTGTTTACTTCCGTCTGCCAGCATGAAGTCGACCTGTTCTGAGAATCATAAGAATATAAATTGGAGAACAACGACTGTCTTCATTTCCTCCAGCGCTCCGAGACGGGGAACATTTCTTATCGTTGTTTCTTTCTGCAGTGATTAACGTCAGAGACTCATTAATAACCTCCGAGGCGACGTCCAAGAACCTTCATCGTTTTGATCTGCATGAAACTCATCAGGAACAAACAGAAACATGTTTAATAAAAACTAAACTCCACAGCTTTTTAGAGAAGCTACTGAGCTTCCTGGAGGAAACGGTGCATTTGTTGGGGAACTACTTTCAGCGGCGGATGAATACACACTTGCCCTAGAGAGTGTTTCTGGCAGCAGGACGGTGTTTGTATGACTGAGTCAATAATCTACTGTGTGTGTGTGTGTGTGTGTGTGTGTGTGTGTGTGTGTGTGTGTGTGTGTGTGTGTGTGTTCATGGTGATGAAGGAACAACAGGAGGCTCATTGGTGTGTTTTAATGGAGGTCTATGGCTCAGAGGAAGAGGATTATTGATTCCAACTGGTTTTAATGGTCTAGTTCATTTGGTTTTCACTACTAACTGGTTTAAAGAGTTGGGAACCTTTTTGTGTCGAGAAAAATATTCTTGAGACTTTTTGAGGTCTTGAATATTTTATTTTTAGAAACCAGAATATGATTTGAAACTGTATTAACCCTCTCATGACCTCATCTATTTGGACCTGAAACTGTATTAACCCTCTCATAACCTCTCATAACCCTCTCATGACCTCATCTATTTGGACCTGAAACTGTATTAACCCTCTCATGACCCTCTCATGACCTCTCATAACCCTCTCATGACCTCTCATAACCCTGTCATGACCTCTCATAACCCTCTCATGACCCTCTCATGACCTCTCATAACCCTCTCATGACCCTCTCATGACCTCTCATAACCCTCTCATGACCTCTCATAACCCTGTCATGACCTCTCATAACCCTCTCATGACCTCTCATAACCCTGTCATGACCTCTCATAACCCTCTCATGACCTCTCATAACCCTCTCATGACCCTCTCATGACCTCTCATAACCCTCTCATGACCTCTCATAACCCTGTCATGACCTCTCATAACCCTCTCATGACCTCTCATAACCCTCTCATGACCTCTCATGACCCTGTCATGACCTCCCATAACCCTCTCATGACCTCCCATAACCCTCTCATGACCTCTCATAACCCTCTCATGACCTCTCATGACCTCCCATAACCCTCTCATGACCTCTTATGACCTCTCATAACCCTCTCATGACCTCTCATGACCTCCCATAACCCTCTCATGACCTCTCATGACCTCCCATAACCCTCTCATGACCTCTCTTAACCCTCTCATGACCTCGCCCCCCTGCAGGAGATGTGGTGGACATCTACCAGCGGGAGTTCCTGGCGCTGAGGGAGCGGCTCCACTCGGCCGAGCAGGAGAACCTGCGGCGCTCCAAAGAGCTGAATCTGGTCCTGG
>JBAMJR010000574.1:110000-217711 GCA_038501785.1 Myoxocephalus aenaeus
GAAGGGAACTCCATCTGGGCCCTGATTGGCCGGGAGGGAGGCTTAACTCTGATGTCATCGATTGCTCAAGTTGTTGTTGATGCTCGAGTGAGAAGAAAAAAAATCAGATGATCTCAGTCCTGTGTGTGTGTGTGTGTGTGTGTGTGTGTGTGTGTGTGTGTGTGTGTGTGGCTTCAACACACTAAAAGGAAACGAACGCCAGAAGTTTGGAGATGAACACAAAACAGAGAAAACATCAGCATCTTGTTGCCCGGGAAACAAGCAGCCAATCAGGCCCAGATATGACCGGGGTGGAGAAAAATATTATAAACACCCGTCAGTATAAAACAATGCAGTTTATCCCAAATGAAGTTTAACTCTAATTGAGTTTTATTGTTATTTTATTATTTCTCCTAAAAGAAGGAAGACCAGCTGTTCTTCTCTTTGATGCTGCAGAGGAAACCAGTACGCTGGAGTCTAAATACCAGTCCCACCAGTCACACCAGGGTGCTGCTATAAACACCGCTTTATTGACCAATAATGAGCACGTTGGTTTCATCAGCTTCTCCGGTCGCTTGACTTCATTTGTTTTATGTAATTCTACCGTTTTCCTCGAGGTACGTTCCTGTCGGTGTGAAGAGTTTAAGTTTAAGTTCTTTCAGTGATTTCTTCTTCTGCACGACAACGACACACACAGCCCGTCTCCTGGCTGAAAGGCCCGTGTTTGTTGGTTTTATTGTTTGTTGATATCCCATCAAATCAGTTTGTATGTCATTCACATAATCATGAACCAGGAAGTGGAAAGACAGCAAAAACATAGGCAACGCCACTACTTCTGTAGGAAACCTAAATATTCCACGATCTTTTCCTCAACCTAACTAAGTATTTCACGATCTTTTCCTTACCTAACTATTTCACGATCTTTTCCTCAACTATTTCACGATCTTTTCCTCAACCTAACTAAGTATTTCACGATCTTTTCCTCAACCTAACTAAGTATTCCACGATCTTTTCCTCAACCTAACTAAGTATTTCACGATCTTTTCCTTAACCAAAACAATTTCACGATATTTTCCTCAACCTAACTAAGTATTTCACGATCTTTTCTTAAACCTAACTAAATATTTCACAATCTTTTCCTTAACCTAACTATTTCATGATCTTTTCCTCAACTATTCACGATCTTTTCCCCAACCTAACTAACTATTTCACGATCTTTTCCTTAACCAAACTATTTCACGATCTTTTCCTCAACCTAACTAAGTATTTCACGATCTTTTCCTCAACTATTTCACGATCTTTTCTTAAACCTAACTAAGTATTTCACAAAAAAATTCCGAACCTAACTAACTATTTAATTATCTTTCCTGAACCTCACGATCTAGTTTTGTTGCCTCAATATAACTGAGTTGTTTCCTGTGACGACCTTTATTTTGAAAAGACTGTTTGCATATAATGAGAGTAAATTTACTTTATTATGAAAACGCACGAGAAATGAGGAGGGACTTTGTTGTAAGATATCGTACTGTACGCTGTGGAAGGAGGTGAAGTTCACTCTTGAAAGGTGCTGACTGTGCGTCACATGACCTGCAGTACCGAGAGTGGCCACCAGACCAAACCCCCCGTGTGTGTGTTCAATGTGAAGAATCTGAAAACAGTTTTCTTTGTGTGTTTTGTGTCTTCAGGCCGACCAGCAGTACGCCAGCAGTGTAGCAGACAACCTGAAGCGCCTGTAAGTTACCACCCTGCATGATGGGATGCCGTTTCTATGGCAACAGACTCTCCATCTCTCTGTGTGTGTGTGTGTGTGTGTGTGTGTGTGTTGTGTTTGATGTTGGCTCGTACGCGGCAGCCTTTGATCGCTGCTGTGCGTGAACAGCTGTGTGTGCCATTGTTCACGGCATGCAGTCAAAGAGCAGCATGTTAGAGCATGATTAATTTATCACACACACACATTAACATACACACACACACACACACACACACACATACTCATTAACACACATACTCACACACACACACACCGTTTCATTAGCATGAACCTCTTTGTAGAAACATTTTTACGAAGATCAAGTGTGATTTATTTTTCCTTCTCCGCCTCCTTTATCCTTCCTTCTTTCTTCCTTCGCTTTCCGTGTTTCCTTATATCAATAGTCTCTTCTTCCTCCCTACATCCTTGTTTCCTTTCCTCTATCCTGATTTCATCCTTCATTTTAACTTCTTCATCCTGTCTTTCCTACCTCCTAATCATGTCATTCTTTAGTTCTGTAACATTCCTCCTTTTTAGTCCCTACCTCCTTCTCCTTTGTCCTTCTTTCCTTACCTCTCCTCCTCCTTTTATATTCCCTACCTCCTCCTCCCTATGTCCTCCTGTGTCCTTCTCTCTTATCCTCCTTTCTATTCCGTACCTCCTCTTTCCTATGTCCTCCTGTGTCCTTCTCTCTCATCCTCCTTTTGATTTCCTCCCTCCTCCTCCCTATGTCCTCTTGTGTCCTTGTGTCATCCTTTCTATTTCCTCCCTCCTCCTCCCTATATCCTCTTGTGTCCTTGTGTCATCCTTTCTATTTCCTACCTCCTCCTCCCCTATGTCCTCTTGTGTCCTTGTGTCATCCTTTCTATTTCCTCCCTCCTCCTCCCTATGGTCCTCTTGTGTCCTTGTGTCATCCTTTCTATTTCCTACCTCCTCCTCCCTAGGTCCTCTTGTGTCCTTGTGTCATCCTTTCTATTTCCTACCTCCTCCTCCCTAGGTCCTCTTGTGTCCTTCTCTCTCATCCTCCTTTCTATTTCCTACCTCCTCCTTTTGTCCTCCTGTTTCCTTCTCTCTCATTCTCATTTTTAGTCCCTACCTCCTTCTCCTACATCCTTCTTTTCTTACCTCTTATCATCCTTTCTATTCCCTACCTCCTCTTCCCTATGTCCTCTTGTGTCCTTTTCTCAGTTTCATTTCCTTTTATTGTGCTGCCTTCAGGCTCATCGTGTCATATTTTATAAGTTAGTTTAATAAATAAAAGATAATAATGAATAACTTCTTCTCCGTGTCTCAGTTTCCCAGCAGAGATCCAGTCGGGTCTCCTGGAGGTCGTCTCTCCGTCCGTCCACTTCTACCCCCGACTTCTCTCGACTCCGGGAGTCCTTCGGAGACCCCAAGGAGAGAGTCAGGTGTGGTGTGTGTGTTGGTGTGTGTGTGTGTGTGTGTGTGTGTGTGTGTGTGTGTGTGTGTGTGTGTGTGTGTGTGTGTGTGTGTGTGTGTGTACACCTTTAATGATTGTTCTGTTGGTTCCTCCTCATGGTCTTCATCAGAGAATTAGGGTCTCCCTTTAGTGGAGACTGTGCAGACCTTGGGGTCTTTGGGGACCTCTGGGCCTATGGAGACCTTGGGCCTTTGGAGACCTCGGGGTCTTTGGGGATGTCTGGGTCTTTGTGGTCTTTATGGACCTCGGGGCCTTTTGAGACCTCAAGGTCTTTGTGGTCTTTATGGACCTCGGGGCCTTTTGAGACCTCAAGGTCTTTGTGGTCTTTATGGATCTCGGGGCCTTTGGAGACCTCGGGGTCTTTGTGGTCTTTATGGACCTCGGGGGCCTTTGGAGACCTCAGGGTCTTTGGAGACCTCAGGGAATTTGTGGTCTCTGGGTCTTTGGAGACCTCTGGGCCTTTGGAGACCTCGAGGCCTTTGTGGTCTTTAGGGACCTCTGGGCCTTTGGAGACCTCTGGCCTTTGGAGACCTCGGGGCCTTTGGAGACCTCGGGGCCTTTGGAGACCTCGGGGCCTTTGGAGACCTCAGGGCCTTTGGAGACCTCGGGGCCTTTGTGGTCTTTAGGGACCTCAGGGCCTTTGGAGACCTCGGGGCCTTTGTGGTCTTTAGGGACCTCTGGGCCTTTGGAGACCTCGAGGCCGGCGTGTTTCAATGAAAGAATAATAAAACAAGACTCTCAAAGTCAGTTCATAAGTTTCTGACTTTTACTTTAACCTGATTAACTGACTCTAACTTTAAACACCTGCAGTTTATCATAATTGAAGCTGTCTCACACACACACACACACACACACACACACACACACACACACACACACACACACACACACACACACACACACTCTGACGGTCTTACCTGCATATGTGTGTGTGATTTATCAGCTCCAGTAATCAGAGAGAGATAGGTAATTTAAGTGTGTGTGTGTGTGTGTGTGTGTGTGTGTGTGTGTGTGTGTTAAACAGCTCCCCAGGCATCTGTCAGCCTGCCATGGCTAATTCATGAGGCTCTGAACCATACTGAGAGAGCTAACTACACACACACACACACACACACACACACACACACACACACACACACACACACACACACACACACACACACACACACACACACACACACACACTTAAATTGGCTTGCTCCGCCTTGTCTCCTCAACGGTCATGCAGATCGAGATCGAGGTGACATCATCGTAGTTAACGCACTGTTGCCCAGTTATCTGTGGTAACACAGGGAGAGGGGAGGAGGTAAGGAGAGGAGGAAGGAGAGGAGGAAGGACAAGGAGACACAGGGAGGGGAGGAGAGGAGGAAGGACAAGGAGTGGAGGAGGTGAGGAGAGGAGGAAGGACAAGGAGTGGAGGAGGTGAGGAGAGGAGGCTGGACAAGGAGACACAGGGAGGGGAGGAGAGGAGGAAGGACAAGGAGTGGAGGAGGTGAGGAGAGGAGGCTGGACAAGGAGACACAGGAGGGGAGGAGGTGAAGAGAGGAGGAGGAAGGAGAAGGAGACACAAGGAGGGGAGGAGGGGAGGAGAGGAGGAAGGACAAGGAGGGGAGGAGGGGAGGAGAGGAGGCTGGACAAGGAGACACAGGAGGGGAGGAGGTGAAGAGAGGAGGAGGAAGGAGAAGGAGGGGAGGAGAGGAGGAGAGGAGGAAGGACAAGGAGTGGAGGAGGTGAGGAGAGGAGGCTGGACAAGGAGACACAGGAGGGGAGGAGGTGAAGAGAGGAGGAGGAAGGAGAAGGAGACACAAGGAGGGGAGGAGGGGAGGAGAGGAGGAAGGACAAGGAGGGGAGGAGGTGAGGAGAGGAGGCTGGACAAGGAGACACAGGAGGGGAGGAGGTGAAGAGAGGAGGAGGAAGGAGAAGGAGACACAAGGAGGGGAGGAGGGGAGGAGAGGAGGAAGGACAAGGAGGGGAGGAGGTGAGGAGAGGAGGCTGGACAAGGAGACACAGGAGGGGAGGAGGTGAAGAGAGGAGGAGGAAGGAGAAGGAGACACAAGGAGGGGAGGAGGGGAGGAGAGGAGGAAGGACAAGGAGGGGAGGAGGTGAGGAGAGGAGGCTGGACAAGGAGACACAGGAGGGGAGGAGGTGAAGAGAGGAGGAGGAAGGAGAAGGAGACACAAGGAGGGGAGGAGGGGAGGAGAGGAGGAAGGACAAGGAGACACAAGGAGGGGAGGAGAGGAGGAGAGGAGGAAGGACAAGGAGGGGAGGAGGTGAGGAGAGGAGGCTGGACAAGGAGACACAGGAGGTGAGGAGGTGAGGAGGAGAGGAGGAAGGACACAGAAAGGTAATGGAGAGGAGGATGAAGGCCCCACGATTAAAAACGTGACCTTTTAGTGGACGGAGAATCCAACATGGAGGAAGAGTCACAGCTTTTATCCATCACTTTGTTTAAGGAAGGATCAAGGTCCGTATTATTAACTGTGCAACAAAACATCACCAACATTGTCTAGAACGTGTGTAGAACTTATCTAGAACATGGGCAGAACATGTGTAGAACATGTCTAGAACATGTGCAGAACGTGTCTAGGACATATACAGAACGTGTCTAGAATGTGTCTATAACGTGCAGAACTTGTCTAGAACATGGGCAGAACGTGTGTAGAACTTGTCTATAACATGTGGAGAACGTGTAGAACATGTGCAGAACATGTCATGTGCAGAACGTGTCTATAACATGTGTAGAACATGTCATGTGCAGAACGTGTGTAGAACGTGTGTAGAACATGTCATGTGCAGAACGTGTGTAGAACGTGTCATGTGTAGAACGTGTGTAGAACATGTCATGTGCAGAACGTGTCTATAACATGTGCAGAACGTGTCTATAACATGTGCAGAACGTGTGTAGAACATGTGCAGAACATGTCATGTGCAGAACGTGTCAAGAACATGTGTAGAACATGTGCAGAACATGTCATGTGCAGAACGTGTCAAGAACATGTGTAGAACATGTGCATAACATGTCATGTGCAGAACGTGTCTAGAACATGTGCAGAACTTGTCTATAACATGTGTAGAACGTGTCTATAACATGTGTAGAACGTGTCTATAACATGTGTAGAACGTGTCTATAACATGTGTAGAACGTGTCTATAACATGTGTAGAACGTGTCTATAACATGTGTAGAACGTGTCTATAACATGTGCAGAACGTGTCTATAACATGTGCAGAACTTGTCTAGAACATGTGTAGAACGTGTCTATAACATGTGTAGAACTTGTCTATAACATGTGTAGAACGTGTCTATAACATGTGTAGAACTTGTCTAGAACATGTGTAGAACGTGTCTATAACATGTGCAGAACTTGTCTATAACATGTGCAGAACGTGTCTATAACATGTGTAGAACGTGTCTATAACATGTGTAGAACGTGTCTATAACATGTGTAGAACGTGTCTATAACATGTGCAGAACGTGTCTATAACATGTGCAGAACTTGTCTAGAACATGTGCAGAACGTGTCTATAACATGTGTAGAACTTGTCTATAACATGTGCAGAACGTGTCTATAACATGTGCAGAACGTGTGCAGAACATGTCATGTCCAGAAGAGGAGGAAGAGGAGGAAGAGTGGGGTCATGTCTGCAGGCTGAAGGAGTCAGACCATGAGTTCATCACATGATCATAAACCTCCACAAAGAAGCTTCTGACTCAGTTCAGATGTCAAGAGTCAGCAACGCGCTGCGGCTTAATTTAGCTTTAAAGTCAGAGAGAAGTCATAAATAAATAAATGAAGTCATAAATAAATAAATGAAGTCATAAATAAATAAATGAAGTCTCCTCGTGTTCATACGACCAGAAGAAATAATAAACCGGTTTATTAGTCTGTTTGTGTTTTAAATCCTTTAAAACAAACTAAATCTACTTCAGATCCTCCTCTTCGTCTGATGATGTTTATTTTGTTCTCAAGAATGGAGACGATATAAAATATATATTGACATATGAAGCATAGACTTCTATACAACCAGAGGAGTCGCCCCCTGGTAGTCAGTAGAGAGAATACAGCTTTAACACATGAAGCATAGACTTCTATACAACCAGAGGAGTCGCCCCCTGGTGGTCAGGAGAGAGAATGCAGCTTTAACACATGAAGCATATACTTCTATACAACCAGAGGAGTCGCCTCCTGGTGGTCAGGAGAGAGAATGCAGCTTTAACACATGAAGCATATACTTCTATACAACCAGAGGAGTCGCCTCCTGGTGGTCAGGAGAGAGAATGCAGCTTTAACACATGAAGCATATACTTCTATACAACCAGAGGAGTCGCCTCCTGGTGGTCAGGAGAGAGAATGCAGCTTTAACACATGAAGCATATACTTCTATACAACCAGAGGAGTTGCCTCCTGGTGGTCAGGAGAGAGAATGCAGCTTTAACACATGAAGCATATACTTCTATACAACCAAAGGAGTCACCCCCTGGTGGTCAGGAGAGAGAATGCAGCTTTAACACATGAAGCATATACTTCTATACAACCAGAGGAGTCGCCTCCTGGTGGTCAGGAGAGAGAATGCAGCTTTAACACATGAAGCATAGACTTCTATACAACCAGAGGAGTCGCCTCCTGGTGGTCAGGAGAGAGAATGCAGCTTTAACACATGAAGCATATACTTCTATACAACCAGAGGAGTCGCCTCCTGGTGGTCAGGAGAGAGAATGCAGCTTTAACACATGAAGCATATACTTCTATACAACCAGAGGAGTCGCCTCCTGGTGGTCAGGAGAGAGAATGCAGCTTTAACACATGAAGCATATACTTCTATACAACCAGAGGAGTCGCCTCCTGGTGGTCAGGAGAGAGAATGCAGCCTGGGAGAAAACATGTTTTATGAGTACTTCTTCCACTCAGAATAAAACCTGTTATATTGAGCTGAGAAGGTGTCGACGGGAAACGCGCGGCGTTAAAACTTAAATCCTCCAGACCTTCTGGGTGTTTCATCTCGGTGCCGTTGGAGAAGCAGCAGGATCATTATATATTCAGCGTCTCTGCAGGTGTTTCCTCCGTCCGGTTCTGCAGGTAAATAGAGACGCTTTGAAATGATGCAAATGAGGAAAAGAGCTGCTGGTCATCAGGACTGTCTTCTTTCCTCGTGTGATTCACGCTGCTCGTTAATCCCATTACCACCAATTTAATTCTTATTTTTCTTGTTTTCCCGTCGTTCATACGCTCCTGTTGACGCAGCTGTTTACAGTCGAGTAGGATCTCAATTATTTCCCATTTTCCTTCCAGTTGTGCTTCTTTTTGTCTCCAGATGTTTGTCGGTTTCTACATTTTAAGGTTTTCTACCAGACAGTTAGAGCATTAACATGTTTTTACTATGTTCTATTCCATAAAACGTCGTCTTTCAGACTCGTGGAGAGAAGACATTTATTTGACTATTTAAAAAATATTTGCATTAATGTCAGTAATGAACTGGTGTCGTTTCATGGTGATATCTGTTATTTGTATTTATTTTAAATATCAACTATTAGCTATGTAAAGTCACAGTGGAGTAACACCTCCTCCTCCTCCTCCTCCTCCTCCTCTTCCTCAGGTGGAGGACGAAGCAGAACCTGGACTACTGTTACCTGATGATGTACGCTCAGTCTAAAGGAACTTACTACGTCCAGGTAGGAAAGAAACCGTCACAATAAAAGCCTTTCCGTGGCAGGCTTTTATTGTGAAACATCTGCAGGAAGCGTTCAATGTATTTAATGAATAAAAACACAGAAACATGTGGACCAACAGGTTCATAGCTCCATTATTTGTATTTTTTATCATGTTTTATTGACCATTCCCGATTTTTTCACCCGATTTTGAGCCTTTTTTCAGGATCCCCTCGTGATACCTGTTTATTGTTTTATGAGAAGTTCTAATGGGTAAAATAAAAGAAGAGTACTTCAATTTGCCTTGTATTGTTGTATTTTAATATATTTTGATGAGGAGTATATTTTATCAGGTACATTATATCGGGTGAAATATACCCGACGTTAGTGATAGTGTGACTATTTTTAACGTTAGTGTTCTCGGCTTAATGGAGAAACAGTCTCTGATGTAACGCCGCTGGAGGTGTGAGGCTGATGAAACCGTTGCATTGTGGGTAGACTGACGGGGACGTTAATGGGGGCGTCGAGTCTTTGTTCCCTTTAAAGATGAAAAGAGGGAGAAAAACCGTCCGACATCTAAAGGGAGGAAAACAAACGATCTGCGAGTCTGAAAATAGTCGATCAGGTGCTGAACTTCACTTGTTGAAGGTCAATGAAGAGAGAAATGTTTTATCATATGAAACAGGAATATGAAATATGAAACGGCAGAAGCGTTTTATCATATTGTGAGCTGCAACAAACAGTTATTATATTCAATATAATTTAAATAAAATTCTTGATTATTCTGCCGGAAGCAGTCGTGATGCGTTCAAAGTCTGTCGATAACGACGTTTTTTTTTACAACTTCTTCAACAGTGATTGTTTGAAGGAAAAATAAAAATATTTTTTAATCCCACAAGATCAATACTTAAAGGGTCTAAATACTTCTACGACCTCTCTCTCTCCCTCTCTCTCTCTCTCTCTCTCTCTCTCTCCCTCCCCCCCCCCCAGTTGGAGGACGACATCGTCGCTCGTCCGAACTTCTTCACCACCATGAAGAACTTTGCGCTGCAGCAGCCGTCGGAGGAATGGATGATCCTCGAGTTCTCTCAGCTCGGCTTCATCGGTGAGTTATTATTATTAATAGTATTAATATTTGCCAATATTAGTATTATTTCAGCTCTCCTCATGAACTGCTTCAGTCTTATTGTCCTCATCTTATTATAAAACATAAGTGTGTTGTGACAGCGATGAGGTGAAAGCATGGCAGATTCAGTTTGTGAGACTCTGACTCTCTGACTCTCTATATATTTGACTCTCTCGCTGACTCTCTCTCTCTGACCCTCTGACTCTGTCTCTTTGACTCTCTGATTATCTGACTCTCTGGCTCTCTGACTCTTTGACTCTCTCACTCTCTGACTCTTTGACTCTCTCTCTCTGACTCTCTCTCTGACTCTTTGACTCTGACTCTCTCTCTCTGACTCTTTGACTCACTCTCTGGCTCTCTGACTCTTTGACTCTCTCTCTGACTCTCACTCTCTGTCTCTCTGATTCGCTCACTCTCTGACTCTCTACATCTTTGACTCTCTATATCTCTGACTCTCTCTCTGGCTCTCTCTCTGACCCCCTGATTCTCTGACTCTCTCTTTGACTCTCTGGCTCTCTGACTCTTTGACTATCTGACTCTCTGATTCTCTGACTCTCTCTTTGACTCTCTGATTCTCTGACTCTCTCTTTGACTCTCTGGCTCTCTGATTCTCTGACTCTGATTATCTGACTCTCTCTTTGACTCTTTGACTCTTTGACTCTTTGACTCTTTGACTCTCTGACTCTCTGACTCTTTGACTCTTTGACTCTCTGACTCTTTGACTCTCTGACTCTCTCTGACTCCTTGGCTCACTCTCTGGCTCTCTGATTCTCTGACTCTTTGACTCTCTCTCTCTGACTTTCTCTCCAACTCTCTGACTCTCTCTCTCTGACTCTTTGACTCTCTGACTCTCTCTCACTCTTTGACTCTCTGACTCTCTCTCTCTGACTATTTGACTATTTGACTCTCTGACTCTCTCTCACTCTTTGACTCTCTGACTCTCTCTCTCTGACTATTTGACTCTTTGACTCTCTGATTCTCTCTGACTCTCTGATTCTCTCTTTGACTCTCTGACTCTCTGGTTCTCTCTTTGACTCTCTGATTCTCTCTTTGACTCTGTCTCTCTGACTCTCTGATTCTCTTTGACTCTGATTCTCTCTGATTCTCTCTGACTCTCTGATTCTCTCTCTGACTCTCTCTTTGACTCTCTGTCTCTCTGACTCGTCGCTCTGCTCGAGGCGTCAAGAAGTTAAACATTTTAAGTGTGAATTATTGATTTGACTTCAATCAGTGAAGTCATTATTAGTTATATTCTCTCTGCTGAAAGCCGCGGGGACGCGAGCTGATTTATTTTGGAGGCTGAACCGAAACAATTGAGATTTAATTGGATTATTAAATAATTGTGACCAACGTTTGCAAAGCAGAACATTTTTACTGTTGGAAAATAAGCTCTGATTTTCAGTTTGGGGACATCATTAAAACAATAAAGCCTCCGATGGGATTCTCCTGGTGTGTGCGAGGCTGATGAAACTGTTGCATTGTGGGTATTAAGTGAGTGGCCGTCGCTCGCCCTTCATCACACACTCTTTGTTCTTTATGAAGAGAGAAACTCTGCTGCAGGACGCTCAATATTACAATAACAAGAGTAATAACAATAATAAGTATGGTAATGATGATTAAAAAAAACAATAACAATAATTATTATAATATTGGTAATGATGATGATTAAATAATAACAATAATTATTATAATATTGGTAATAATGATGATTAAATAATAATTGTTATTATTATTATAATTCATAATAATGATGATAATGATGATTTAAAAAATGAATAATAAAAATAATTATGATCATAATATTAATAGTGATGATGATTAAAACGTTATTATAATATTATCATAATAACAACAACAACAATATATAAATATAGGTATTTATTGACAAAAAGCAACTATATCTCATAAGATACGTTGAAAGCCACCAAATAAAACTATATTAAACTAAATTATAAAAAAAAATATGATTTAAAAATGATTCACAAAGTTGATCCACATTTTAAAAGAATGCAGAAATATTTTTTATAAACTGAAGAATTCTTGGCTCTCACTGCAGACATTTGCTGAAGCGACTGATTAATGTATTGATTGATTTATTGATTGATTGATTTCATGGATCATCGGGTACAGAAAAAAAAAATCCATCCACACTAATGCAAAAAACATATTTTTCCCAACATGGTCTCAAGATGTTCGGAGAAAAGAAAACACAAAGGAACTCAAAACCCTCAATAAAATAAAATAAAATAAATACTAAACAGAAACGATCCTGAAAGCTAAAAACACGTCACCGCAGTTTAATTGAATTTAACACGTCAAGAAACAAGAAAGACAACAAAGAAATTCATAAATTTCACGATGAATCTGATCAATAGAAATGTCCTAACTTGACTTTTATGAAAGATTAGAAACACGAGTAAATATATAAAGAAGTAATACTCACACCAGTTCCAAATAGAAACATAATAAAAGTAAATAAGAGACATTTCATGTTTTTGGGTCACGTGACGAACCAGGAAGTCTTTATTCACATGTGGCCACTTTGCTTCAGCCGGCAGGAAGTCCATGTGTCTGAAACACAACATGTAGAAGACGTTGCACTAAAACGTTCAGATAAAGACGGAAACGGAGGTTTTGGGGTTTAGTTGGTGTTTTGAGACTTGACACGAAGATGAAGGCTGCTCCACCATCATCATCATCATCATCATCATCAAAAGTCCTAATTTGAGCCTCAGAAGGTCTGATTGTCCTCACAGAGATGGAGAAACAGCAGCTCACACACCTTCTCCTCCCTCGTCTCGTTCTCTCTCCACTCGGCAGATGAGAGGCGCCAGACTTCTGTCTCTCCTCCTCCTCTTCTTCTCTCTCTCTGATGAAACTTCATTTTCACACTGAATCAACTTAGAACTCTTCATCGGCTCGCAGTCTTCGTCAGAGTCGTTATCCCTCTCGGCCAATCGATAGCGAGCTCAAGGAGCTGCAGCTCGATGCGACTCCATCTTCTGCCTCGTCTTGTTTTCACGCTTTCCTGGTTTTCATCGCGCTCTTCGTCTCTTTCTCTGAATCTGATGATGGAGAGAGAGGAGGAGGTATTACTGCGGTATAAGTACTAATACACACAATGTACTAATACACACAAGGTTACAATACTCTGATTACTTTTTCCATCAGTCCATTTATTCTTTTCTTTGTGGGAAATGACGTCGCAATTAGTTTGTTTAGTCCAAACCTCCATTATTATTAATACATTAATATATGAAAGAATGTCTGAAAAATATAGTTTTTAATGTCCAGAAATTATGAAGAATATGTAAAAAAAATTGCAGAAAAATACGTGAAAAAATAGGAGAAAACTAAATATGTGAAATTGTCTGAAATTATGAGTAAAATACGTGAAACACATGTACAAATAGAACACAACAATCACAAAATATGTAAAAAATAAATAAGTCAGAAAGTTATTATCAATGCGTGTAAAAATATCTGCTGATTATTACTAAGTATATGTTGAAAAATACACAAAATATATCTACTCTACTAAGAAAAATGTAAATTACATAAAGTAAAAGCGGAGAATTCTCACATTATTAAATCTGGAACCATTGAATGTTTTTACATAAAAAAAATACTTCAACCAACAAAGTAGTTTTACATAATTTTTATGTCAATAAACTAATTGATTTAGTGGTCTGGACTATTTGTTTCAGCTGTAGTAATTAGTTAAATTTATAACAAAACATCATATTTTATAAACGCTTCATTTGTTTTATGTGTAAAACTGCTGTCAGAGGAATGTATTGTAGAAAGTAGAAAGACTCAAATGAAGTACAAGTACCTCAGATATGTAGTACTTGAGCAGAAGTACTTTGTATTCACGGAGTGATTCAAAGAGGCGATGGAGCAGCAGGAGCTCTGATTTCACACATCGAGGTTTCGGTCGTCTCTTCACCGTCCCGACGTCTGAGCATCAAACCCCCGACCCCCCCGGTCCTCCCACTGGTCCAGGTTTCCTGGTTTCTGACCTCACCAAACCTCTCCGAGCGGCTGCTTCCACAGATCCATCGGCTGAAGCTGACTCACCGCATCTTATCAGACGAGAGGAGAGCGCTGCAGGACGACGGCTCGAATCTCAGCTTTGCATTTGCAGGAGTTTGTTGATTTTTATTCCGTGGCCTTCGGGGCCTGAAATGTCCAGACGCATCTGGGTGGACCTGAAGGGGGCGGGAGCAGCGCTGAGCTCCATGTTGGCTTTTAACTCCTCTGGTTGTATAGAAGTCTATGCTTCATGTGTTAAAGCTGCATTCTCTCTACTGACCACCAGGGGGAGACTCCTGTGGTTGTATAGAAGTATATTTATTCTTCATGTGTTAAAGCTGCATTCTCTCTACTGACCACCAGGGGGCGACTCCTCTGGTTGTATAGAAGTATATGCTTCATGTGTTAAAGCTGCATTCTCTCTCCTGACCACCAGGGGGCGACTCCTCTGGTTGTATAGAAGTCTGAGAACATTCTTAATTAATAATTAATTATTGATTTATAATAATATTAATAATAACATTTACAATAAATAAATTAAATAAATAAAATAATTGGAGGGCGGTGAACTAAACCCTCTTCTTCTCCGACAGGAAAGATGTTCAAGTCTCTGGACCTGTCGCTCATCGTGGAGTTCATGTTGATGTTCTACAAAGACAAGCCCATCGACTGGCTGCTGGACCACATCATGTGGGTCAAGGTGTGCAACCCGGAGAAGGACGCGGTGAGCAGCACACCTTCTCCCCTCTCACCTGAACACCTCACCTGTACATCTTACCTGTACACCTCACCTGTATACCTCACCTGTACACCTTACCTGAACCACTCACCTGTACACCTCACCTGTACACCTCACCTGAATACTTCACCTGAACACCTGACCTTCTCCCCTCTCACCTGTACACCTCACCTGAATACTTCACCTGTACACCTTACCTGAACACCTGACCTTCTCCCCTCTCACCTGAACACCTCACCTGAATACTTCACCTGAACACCTGACCTTCTCCCCTCTCACCTGTACACCTCACCTGAATACTTCACCTGTACACCTTACCTGTACACCTCACCTGAACGCCTTACCTGAACCCCTCACCTGAACGCCTTACCTGAACGCCTCACCTGAACGCCTCACCTGAACACCTCACCTGTACACCTTACCTGAACACCTCACCTGTACACCTCACCTGTACACCTCACCTGAACACCTCACCTGTACACCTCACCTGAACACCTCACCTGAACCCCTCACCTGAACCCCTCACCTGAACGCCTTACCTGAACGCCTCACCTGAACCCCTCACCTGAACACCTCACCTGAACCCCTCACCTGAACCCCTCACCTTAACACCTCACCTTAACACCTCACCTGAACCCCTCACCTGAACCCCTCACCTGAACACCTCACCTGAACCCCTCACCTGTAGCCCAGAGCCGCTCTAGAAGTCTGTTTTTTTCTCCTTCAGAAACACTGCGACCGGCAGAAAGCGAACCTGAGGATTCGCTTCAAGCCGTCGCTCTTCCAACATGTCGGCACGCACTCGTCTCTGGCTGGAAAGATACAGAAACTCAAGGTAACGTGTGTGTGTGTGTGTGTGTGTGTGTGTGTGTGTGTGTGTGTGTGTGTGTGTGTGTGTGAATGCACAAGTTGAATCTAAAAATAAACCTTTGAATATAAATCATGCTCACACGGTGCATATTGTTTAATTAAACTATCACTAACTACCCGACATACAAACAAGACTAGTCTTAAAATGGTATTTTAATTTGGGGGGAAACTAATTCACAGATGCAAACGTCTCTAACCAGCATTTATGTTTTTCCAAAGGCCAAACATTAAACTCTCTGAAGTATAAATTAAACCATACAGGAGTTTTATTGTGACGTGTGCAAAACCTTTGCATTGTGTTCAGTGGCGATGTTTTTAGAAATATTTACTTTCCTTATATCTGTGTGTGCCTCACAGCCGTGGTAACCAGCATGTATCTGCTCTCAGGTTGTCAAAATTAGATTTGCACATTAAAATTATAATAACGCACTGGATTACTGGATTATTTATACAAAAGTCTGTCCATAAATTATTGAAAAAGAGTTTTTTTTCTTCTTCTCCTGCCTCTAAAACAGGAGGCTTAGTCGACCGCATTCTGCTTGAACCTGGTATTTCCGCACAATTATACATAAGTTATATAGTTACATAATATGTATATTATGCCAGTGGTAGGATTGCTTCAGATTTGCGTGATCCAAACATTTCTAATAACCCCAAAGCGTCCCCAAAAAAATAATCTGCCATCACTTTATTTATGTTGAAGAAACTGAACGGTTGTATTATTCTAGAAAGCTTCTTTCTCATTTAATACGCTGATGCACAATATTCAAATGGTGGATTTTGTTCACGGATTTGTAATTTATTTTAGGGTTATGTCAAAAAATAGAGGTATGGGGAGGGGAGGTAAGCTTTAGTAAAGGGAGGAAACAAATGTGTGAACCACAGTCCTGCTAAATATACTACGGTGGAGGTTATTTAAAGCATGTTGTGAAGGTTTGGAAAAGATTAATGTTTTTGTCAGTAAACGTCCCACATTGGTGCTGAACGTTGGCACCGGATGCAAATCTGAGCTACAGAATCCACCGATGTGAAGGTACGCTCTGGGATTACTGGGCTGCTGAGAGGGAACTTTTGGAGAAAAAAGGCTGTATTTGAGCTGCAGCTGCAGAGCAAAGCTCTCTGCAGCTGACCGGTTGCACTGGTCAGCTGTCAGAGTGAAGTTTAGTGGGTTTGAAACAGAGGTTCCGTCTCTGGAGAGATGAAGATTGAAAGCCTCTGCAGCCTCAAACACAAACTGCAGTATCTCTCAGCTCCGGCTCCTGCCAGCAGAAAGGTCTCAGCTCGCCTCTGATTACTGTGTCAAGAGCGATGGATATTAGCCGCGCCGCCGACCGCTGCTGCAATCTGGTCCAATCGATTGGATATTGATCCGGCCGTCTCCAGACCAGCGCCTCCTTGATGTGGAGATTGAACCACCGAGGCCGGGCCGGCATGGAGCCGTGTGCGGACGGAGGCTAAACACAACTGTTACCCTCACCGGGATTGAGGAGGAAAATCAACCCTGTGTTTTTAAAGTTAAATTGGAAGAATTAAAGTGGAAGTGGGGTTTGTTTATCTGGAGAGAGTTACGTCAAGAAATTTGTTCAAATCTGAGAAACTTCTCTGAAACACAACTTTTCTCTTTTCACTACTTCCTCCTTTTGTTTCTTACAGTGAGCAGGATCACTCTCATTTTTCTCAATTTTCTCTCAATTGCTTTCCTACATATTTAATTAAAGTGATCCCCAAAAACAGGCTGAACAAGAATAACTTGTAAATTTAATGAGGCTTAAAACTGTTGTAATCACATTCACCGGGATAAACCACGAGAAAATGATTTGGAGATCGGTATTTGGTGACTCGGGACCAACTGAAAACAAAGAAATGCCTTTTTTAAGTGCATCAAAATAGCAGGCATGCTTCTTCTGTTTGCATGTATCTTTAGTGAATGTGCACTGAAACTGGATTAGTCATCAGCAGCTAGCAAGGCTGGCACTGATACCAGTCCGTGCAGAAGGCTCGTCTAGGATGACTAACGGTTCATATTATGTTCTGGTCAGTGCACAATGCATACAGTGGAACATAACTCCCTGATATCTGAATTTGTTCCAGGACAAGGACTTTGGGAAACAGACCCTCCATAAGGGTCACGCCAACCCGCTGGCGGAGGTGACGACCAGCCTGAAGACCTACCAGCACTTCACCCTGGAGAAAGCCTACCTGGGGGAGGACTTCTTTTGGGCCTTCACACCTGTAGCGGGGGATTTCATACGGATACGATTCTTCACACCTGTCCGAATCGAGAGGTAGGTACCAGGGAGTTACATGGTATGAGGTCCAAGGTTATAAGGGTGTGAGGGGTACCAGATGATACCAGGACATTACAGTTTATTGGGGGTATCATAGATTACTAGAGGATACCAGAGTACTGCAGGGTAATAATGGGGCGTTACATGGACTCAAGAGCAGCAAGGGGAACAAGAGGTTAGAGAGCCACTGTGGCTACAACAGGTTACCCAGTATGAGGGGTCCCAGACGATCCCAGCAATTCTCCAGAGGCCAGCTGGAGTTATAAGGTCTTGGGTTTATCAAAGGGTACTCGAACAGCAATCTGGCTACTGGAGGGTACTTGGGTTTCACACTGTCACAACAGTGTCTAAGGTTACAAGGAGTTACAGGGTATGAAGGATATAGGGTCTTACAAGGTAGTGTGGTAGTACTAGAGGGTTACACTGTCTCAGGGGTATCATAGGGTACTAATGGTTACCTTGGAGGTGCAAGAGTTGTGAGGGGTACCAGAGGGTGCCAGGGCATTACAGGTTAATAAGGAGGTACTAGTGTGTTTCATGTTATCGGGGACAGCAAGGTAAACAAGGAGTTATCGAGCCTCAGCGGTACTCGAGGTTACCCGGCATGAGGGGCACCAGAAAAGGCCGGGGCATTACAGGGCACAAGAGCATACTAATTCACCAGAAGTCCTTAAGAGTTTATGGGTCTCGGGTTTATTAGAGGGTACTCTGAGATACAATGGGAACAAGCAGATATCAAAGCATTCTGGGTACTCAGGGAATTACAGCGTCTCGGGTAACAAGGATTTACGGATTGTGAGGTGAACCAGGGACATATAGGATACTCTGGTGTTACTGGAGGGTTACAGTCTCAGGGGAATCCGAGGGTACCAAAGATGATCTAGCAGTTGCAAGTGAGGGTAGGATATCAGGGTATTACAGAGCACTAGAGGATCCTAGTGGGTTACACGGTCTCAGGGGTATCAGCAGGTACTAGAGGCCACCTACGAGGTGCAAGAGGTGTTAGTGTAAGATGCTATGGTATTGTAAAGTGCTCTGGCATACTATGGGGTAACACAGTCTCTGGGGTATCAAGGGGTACAAGAGGAGGTGCAAGAGATGCGAGAGGTACCAGAAGATGGAGGGTATTGTAGTAACACTAGGGTTACAGGGAATTAGGGTGACAAGAGTGCAACAGAGGTTACATGGTGTAAATTGAACTAAAAGAAACAAGAACAGTACAGAGTACTACAGGGCACTTGGCGGTCACTGTGACGGTCCCCTAGTCTGCCTGTCTATTTGTGTCTGCTTGTCGGTCTCCTTGTCTGTCTGTCTCCTCCAGGTAACCCGGTGGGGTGAGATCGCCCTAATGAGAAGCACCTGCAGGAGTGGGGAGGTCACCCTAATGGGAGGCACCTGGGCCCGGTGCTCTGCGGGGAATAAAGCTCCGCCTCGGATCTCTCTCTGGGGCTCTCTGGATAGCGGCTGTCCCTGTGTGGCCAGGCCGGCGACAGCGCTCTGTGTCGTCCCCGGGTTGCCTCAGTTTACGGCTGTTGTGGGTTTCGCCAACCACCTTTGGTAGCTAATAAAGCCTTTTGTTTTGGAACACTGCGTCTCCCGTGCATTTTGTCGCGGCGCCTGAGCCGGCCCGTGACATGTGGGGGCTCGTCCGGGATCTTTGTTCCGTGTGAGTATCTGGTCGCGCAGCCTTTTCGTTTGGGAGGTGCAGTAGTTCGAGTCGGTGTTTATAGTGTAAGTGTTGTCTGTCTGTGTGCTGGCAGTACAGTACGTGACTTTGATTGAAACGGTGTTCCCCTGTCAGGTACAGTGGCGTTACTCCTTTGAGTTTCATCTCGTTTTTTGTTTTTGTAGTGTTGTGGTGACCGCGGTTAGAGCGTCTTGTCTCGGGAGCACTTCCATGGTGCAGAGTCGCCAGTTCTGGTTGCTTTCCCTCGCCACTGGGCTCCAGTGCATAAGTACCCGCCGCCATTAACCGCATGAAGACCAGGGTTGAGCTTATCTTTTAGTTAGTTTGTGGGTAGGTAGTCAGCTAGAGGGGCACACTGCTGAAGGCTACTGCACACCAGTAGCCTTCATTTTTTCTCTCCTTTTTTTCTCCTGTTTATTGTTTCTGACACACTTAGCTATGGAGGGTGTTGACCGTGTGCTCCGGGAGGACGTGAGTGCTCCGCCCCTAGCAACATCTAGCTTAACCTTTTCCCAACAAAAGGAATTACTGTTGTTGCAGCTGGACCATGACAGGTTTAAGGTACAGGCACAATTGGAGAAGGAGGTGGCTGTGGCAAAGATGCACCAACAGACTGAACATGCAACGTTGGAGGTGGAGCAGGCTAGGCTAGAGTTGATTAAGGAGGGAAAGTTGGTGGCTGCTGGGTTAAGGGAGAAGTTGTCTCCCTCGGAACAGCCAGGGGATGACTTTGACGTCCTAGGCAACTTAAGGCTCTTGCCAAAATTTTCTGAAAAGAATCCGGAGTTGTTTTTTTCTTTGTTTGACCGCGTGGCTGATTCACGTAAGTGGCCAGATTCAGCGCGCACGCTGATGCTGCAGTGCATGCTAATGCTGCAGTGCATGCTGATGCTGCAGTGCATGCTGATGCTGCAGTGCATGCTGACTGGGAGGGCGCAGGAGGCATACTCCTCATTGACTGATGCAGCCAGTCAGCGATATTCTTCTGTGAAAGGGGCGGTGTTAAAGGCATATGAGTTGGTTCCTGAGGCCTACCGGCAGCGGTTCAGGAACATGGAAAAGGAAGAAAGTCAGACTCATCTGGAATTTGCACGGGATCTGACTGTCCAGTTCACCCGTTGGTGTGCTGCGTCAGAGGTGGAGGAGTTTGAGCAGTTGTGTGACCTTATGGTCCTGGAGCAGTTTAAAAGGTCTGTTCCCTCACGTGTGGCTGTGTACATCAGTGAACAAAAAGTAACAGATGCTGCCGCAGCCGCAGCGCTTGCTGACGATTATGTGCTTATGCACAGAGACGGGTTTGGTGAACCCAGGGCTAGGGGTAGCGGTAATCTCCGCCAGGCAGGGAACACCTGTAATTATTGTCATGAACAAGGCCACTGGAAGGTGGACTGTCCGTTGTTGAGGATCCAGCTTAAAAAGGCTGCTTCCCGGTTCCACCCCAAGGGCGTTGGGTTAGCCGCACCCGTTCGTCAGATTGTCCCTCCTGTCGGTCCTCACGTGCAGGTAAAGGACTCGGGTATGGTGGGTTTGGAGCCCTACCTGCCGTTTATCCATCATGGGGTGGTGTCCATGGTGGGGAGTGAGGTGACGGTGTCAGTGACGATTTTGAGGGACACAGGGGCGTTTGACTCTTTTAGCCTCGCTGGAGTTCTTCCCTTATCCGTCGAGTCTGAGACCGGAGGTTTTGCTCCGGTTCGGGGGATGGATCTGAATGTTCTGTTGGTTCCTTTGCACAGAGTAAAGCTCCAATGTGATTTATTCCAGGGTGAGGCTGCGCTAGCTGTGCGGCCGGCTTTTCCAATCCAGGGGGTTGCTGTCATCCTGGGTAACAATTTGGCTGGTGCACGAGTCTGGGCAGATGTACCTCCTCCAGTGTTGGCCCCTGTGCCACTGAAATCAGAACGGGACTGTCCTGAGGGGTTCGCAGCCTGCGCAGTGACTCGGGCGATGGCGGCTGCGAGACCGGTGTCTCAGACAGATGGGGAAAAGGTTGCAGGTAAATTCTCGCTGCCTCTGTCTGACTTTCCTGTATCTATATCCCGAGGTGACCTGGTGGCGGAGCAACAGGCTGACCCCTCTCTGAAGAGGCTGTTCAGGTTCGCTCTGAGGTGGAGGTGCTAGCCGGTACAGGGGGTTACTTCATTAAGGATTCGCTCTTGGTGAGAAAGTGGATGCAGCACGGGGAGAGTTGTATCGGGGACCCGGTGTTTCAAATAGTTTTGCCGGTTGCACTCCGTGTCACGGGCCGGCTCAGGCGCCGCGACAAAATGCACGGGAGACGCAGTGTTCCAAAACAAAAGGCTTTATTAGCTACCAAAGGTGGTTGGCGAAACCCACAACAGCCGTAAACTGAGGCAACCCGAGGACGACACAGAGCGCTGTCGCCGGCCTGGCCACACAGGGACAGCCGCTATCCAGAGAGCCCCAGAGAGAGATCCGAGGCGGAGCTTTATTCCCCGCAGAGCACCGGGCCCAGAGACAGACAGACAAGGAGACAGACACAAATAGACAGGCAGACTAGGGGACCGTCACACACTCCCCCATAAGAGCTGGGTCCTGATGGGAATCCCAGGCTAAAAAACTCAAACGAGCCTAAAAAAAAACGAGGGAACTAATAAACTAAATTCTCTTTACTGGGGAGCCCTGGACAACGCGTCCGCAACCACATTGTCCGTGCCCTTGATGTGCCGAACATCTAGCCAATAGGACTGTAACAACAGTGACCACCTCATCAACCTCTGATTAAGACACTATAAGGAGTTTAGAAAAGTCAGGGGGTTATGGTCGGTGTAGACCACCACAGGTACCACCCCCGAACCGACATAAACATCAAAATGTTTTAGCGCCCAAACTAACGCCAGCGCTTCTTTCTCTATCGTGGAATAATTCAACTGATACGAATTGAATTTCTTCGAGAAGTAACTCACGGGCTTAAGATCATCAGCCTGCAGAAGGACAGCCCCCACCCCCACGTGACTAGCATCCACCTGAAGGGAAAAGGGACGGTCAAACTGCGGGGCTGTCAAAACTGGGGCACTACATAACAATGCCTTCACTCCCTCAAACGCCTGGTGGCAGGCGGGGGACCAAACAAACTTGGTTTTCCCTTTCAGTAAATCAGTGAGTGGCGCCACCACCTCAGAAAAGTTTCTACAAAACCCCCCGGTAGTATCCAACCAGACCCAGAAAACGCATCAGCTCCTTTTTTGTGGTGGGTGCCGGAAAACGTTCAACCGCCTGGACTTTTTCTTGCACCACAGAAACCGTTCCCTGACCGACCACCCGACCCAAGTACGTCACCGTCGCCTTTGCGAACTCACACTTGGCGAGGTTGACAGTGAGACGTGCCTCCGACAAGCGGCCGAACAGAGCTCGGACCCGCTCCAAATGAGAAAAGAATCTGGCTTAGGTACCGCGTTCACCTTCCGAAAATCGGTACAAAACCTGGGAGTGTTGTCAGGTTTAGGGACCATAAGGCAGGGGGACGCCCAACTTGAAGATGAGGGCTCAGCAATTCCGTACTCCAACATGTACTTAAGTTCAACATCCAAATGTTTACGTTTTTCAGGGTTAACCCGATAGAACCGCTGTCTGACTGGCCGAGCATCTCCAACGTCTATATCGTGCTCGATGAGGTGCGTCTGAGTAGGAGCATCACCAAACAACTGAGGAAACGCTCTTAGGACTTCGGCTAGATCTGCCTGCTGCGACTCCGCTAAATGCGCCAGCAGCACATGCAATTTATCCAACGACTCAGAGTTCTTTAACCGGCCTTGCAGCACAGCCGGATCCAGACCAGGCAACCCATCTTCCACGCCAGCCGCCACGGGCTGAGGGGCATAAACCACAGAGACCCTCGCAACTGAACACGTCGGGTGCGCGTTCTCCGGAGGGGGCAGAGCTTCAGCACCTGTAGGACCTGACACGCGAGAGTAATATGGCTTTAACAAATTCACGTGACAAAGCTGAGTGGCTTTCCTGCGTTCCGGAGTGGAAATAATGTAATTCTGGTCAGAAGTTTGCTTTAGAACCGTAAGTGGACCTGTGAACTTCGCCTGAAACGGCGAGTTAACTATAAGGAGCAAGGCAAGAACCTGGTCGCCAGGACTAAAGACGCGACTCTCAGCGCGACGGTCATACAAGTGCTTCATCTTGACTTGAGCTACCCCCAGATTCTTCCGAGCTAGCTCTCCAGCAGTGTAAAATCTACGTCTAAAACTATTGACGTAGTCAACCAGATTCTTAGGAGGCTCAGTCTCTTTCCAGTTACTGGCCAGGGCAGCCAAGGGACCTCTGACAGTGTGAGCAAACACCAGTTCATTCGGGCTAAATCCAGTGCTCTCCTGTGTCACTTCTCTTGCTGCCAGCATCAACCAAGGCAAACCCTCCTCCCAGTCCCTACCTAACTCCATGCAGTAAGCGCGTAGGAGGGACTTCAATGTTTGATGGAAGCGCTCCAATGCCCCCTGACTCTGCGCATGATAAGCAATATATACAATCACAATAAAGTACTATATAATACTTTAAACTCACCTTTCCTGTCTTTGTCCTTCTTCTCTCAGGTATTTCTTTCGGGGCGGGAACATTGAACATCCGGGAGATAAACTCTACAACACATCAGTGGAGGTTCTGCCATTCGACGTGAGTCTTTGAACCAGTAACTGAACCAGTAACTTAACTAAGAGGCACCATGTCTGCTGGGTCTGGATCTCATGTTGAGAACAGACCCAGTGTGTCGCCTCTGAGAAATGAAAGCAGTGTGAAGGATCGTCTTCCTCCTCTGTGGTCGACTGTGAGACGAATGCTGAGTGAGACTGAAGCTCCCAGCAGGACAGGAGGAGATATACTGGGAGGAAGAGGAGCTGCTGGGAGGAAGAGGAGCTGCTGGGAGGAAGAGGAGCTGCTGGGAGGAAGAGGAGCTCCTGGGAGGAAGAGGAGCTCCTGCTGGGAACAACCTTAGCGGCGGAGCGAGGGAGGAAGAAAAATAGATGGGAATATGAATTTCCCATGCTTCAATTCATCTATCATCTATCAATCCATCCATCATGCATCCATCCATCAGAACATGCATTCATCCATCCATCAATTAATTTATCCATCTATCAGCCATCAATACATTCATCCATCCATCAATTAATTCATCCATCTATCAGCCATCCATTCATCCATCCATCCATCTATCATCCATCATCCATCAATTAATTCATCCATCCATTCATCAATTAATTCATCCATCCATCTATCATCTATCAATCCATCCATCAATCATTCATCATCCATCAATCCATCCGTCAATTAATTCATCCATCCATTCATCCATTTTTCCATTCATCCATCTATCATCCATTATCCATCCAAAATTCATCATCCATCAGAACATTCATTCATCCATCCATCAATTAATTTATCCATCTATCATCCATCAATACATTCATCCATCCATCAATTAATTTATCCATCTATCAGCCATCAATACATTCATCCATCCATTCATCAATTCATTCATTCATACATTATTCATCCATCCATTCATAATCCATCCATTCATCATCCCCTCCCTCCAGTTATCATCCACCCATAATCCATTATTCATCCATCCATCCATTCATAATCCATTCATCCATATCCATTATTCATCCATACATCCATCATGAATTATTCATCCATCCATCATCCTATCCCTCCCTCCCTCCATCCCTCCCTCACCCCTCCATTCATCCATGATCCATCCATCCATCAGTTCATCCATCCATAAATGTGTATTCTGTTTTCACATTTTTCAAGATACTTGAAAGCCAAAATGAAACAAATGACAGAATATTGTTTGATGTATTTTTGAAAGCAGTCTTTTGAACATCATGTTTAAAGAGAACAAACATCCTTTAACTGGACATCATGCATTGTCTTCTTCATTAAGTATCATTCATAGTGACGTGAATATGAAGTTGTGTTTCTGTGTTTTTTCCAGAATATTCAGGCGGAGAAAGAGGCCTTGACGGAGGGGAGAGAGAAAACACCAAAGTACCATCGGACGGAAGACGGATTCATCAGAATAGGTGAGTTGGTGGTCAAAGGTCACTGTGACCCCAACAAAATACCTGTTTGCCATAATTTAGGAATTGATATGCTAATTATGACACTTTCACACAAATGTCTTTGTAGAATAAAATGATGAAGTAATGACATTTTGGACAAACATGGATGTAAACTGACTATCTTGACTTGTCATACGACCAAATTCTAGATTTCTTTTGTGTTCTCAGGAGAAAATAAATAAATAAATATGACGTACACTGTGAGATCTCAACATGTGACGGATTATAACTCGGGTTAGAAGACAGTTGGAGACGTCTCATAATGAGCTTAACGACCCGTGTGCTAACGAGAGGAAAGTTATGCAGGACAACATTCCTCTCCTTTGTTTTCCTGCAGCAATGAGGACACACACACACACACACACACACACACACTCTCTCTCTCTGAAGGGTTTGTGGGACATTTACAAGTTTGGCCGATGACGTAAAGTTCACTGTTTTGGGGAGAAAACACTGACAGTAAAAACAGAAACACTAGAAGAGCTTTTAGCAGAATCCTCATCTCAGAGGTACTTGTTGTACTTTCTACTATACTACATCTCAGAGGTACTTGTTGTACTTTCTACTATACTACATCTCAGAGGTACTTGTTGTACTTTCTACTATACTACATCTCAGAGGTACTTATTGTACTTTTTACTCGTCTACATCTCGGAGAGAGTCAACAGGTTATGAAGGAGTTATAAAGCAACATACACATTAATGCGGCACGAATATTAATCCAGAAACATCAGATGTAATATGAAATATTTTACTGATCCATCAATACTTCCTATAACTACATAATACGCACATACTTTTACTTCATTGAGGTTTTGAATGCAGGATTTTGTGCGCTAAAGTACTTATACTTCAGTAAAAGAGCTGAATACTTTAACAGTTGCATTTATGAATGAAGAAATTAAGAATATTTAGTCGACTTTGCACAAACGTCCATTTGGACTCAAATGAGCTGATTTGGAGGTCAAAGGTCACTGTGACCTCACAAAACACAATTTTGTCCATAAATCAAGAATTTAGATGCTTATGACATGATCAATATTGAGATATAATATCACATATTGCGGCTGTACATTTATTTACAGATTTCCCTCTCAGAGGAAATAATCCTGTTTAATCTGGATCAGGCTTTCTGGTTTAAACAAAACAATGTGAACAAATGAAGCGTTTTCTGTCCAAAGTATTTGAATCCACTTGGAGAAAGTCAGGAAAAAGATGTGATGGGAAGGAGAGTGCAGGCGGGCACGTTTTAATCTGACATCATAAATTGCCAGCAGCTCTTTATCTCCGCTCATCAATTTTTCAGATGAGTCGGCGGATCGATCCGTCCGACTCTCCTTCACTCTATTAATTTCAGCGGCCTGCCTTCAGATGTCCTGCACAGAAACAGCTCAGATCACATTATTTCATCCCTTAAATTACCTTTAACAGAAGTCCAGATTTAAGGGGCTTTAATTAGGATTTTATTTATGGCCACCAGAGGTTTTTTGAGGCCTTTCTGCAGGTTCGCAGGGTTATTAATGGATTCATGATTGACACAAAGTCCATTAAATTAGACCTGATCAATTACTCAGTTTGATATTCTTTTAATTGGCTGTAGGAGAGCCTTTGGGCCAGAAGCTCATTTGGTCCACACGTTCATTCTCCCCAGAGGATGAATCTCATTGACTTTTCCTTTGGTGAACTTCATCAGGACAAATGTGTCCAACACAGACAATTTATTTTAACATCTGTGTTTTATTCTCGTCGTCGTCTCCGAGTGATCTCCGTTTCTGAGAAAATCTCTCCGGCAGTTGTCCACATGTCTCTGGATATTGAATGAAAGCCATAATACCCACAATAACACCAGATAATACCCCAAAATAAACAATAACACACACACGCACACACCCAGACGCTGCTCTTTGTTGGGATTACACACTCGTACCTGGAAGCATCGCTGACGGCTCCGTAATCCCAGTCAGTAAATCCTCAGAGGGATTACAGCTCTGGAGGCGCTGTTAACACAAACCTCACTGAGCTGCAGGAAGACTGATGAAGAATAATGAATGTAAGATAACGGAGAAACACATCAGCTAATGGATCCCAATAATAACCATGTTAATCTGCTAACAGCATAAAAACCCTTTAATGAATCACTTCTATCAACAAATAAATAAATAAACAACCCAAGAACAAAGTCAACATTATAACCAACACATTAACATTATTAACATTGTTACTAATACATTACCATTAATAACATTATTAACGTTGTTACTAATACAATATTAACATTATTACTATACATTAATATTAATAACATTGCTAACAATATTACTAGTCGATAATACATTATTAACATTATAACCAATTAATTATTATTAACATTATTACTAATACATTAACAATATTCACATTATTAATAAATGAACATAATTAACATTATTGCCATTGCATTCACATTAATAATGTTTTTACTATTACAATTATTATTATATTATAATACATTAACAATATTCACATTTGTACTAATATATTCACATTATTAATTTCTTTACTAATAAATTCACATTGTTAACATTTTTACATTATTACTAATACATAAAACATTGTTAATATTAGAACCAACACATTAACATTAACATTGTTAACAATATTACTAGTCGATAAAACATTGTTAACATTATAACCAACACATTAACATTATTACTAATACATTAACATTATTCACATTATTAATAGATGAACATTATTAACATTATTGCCATTTCATTCACGTTAATAATGTTTTTACTATTACCATTATTATTTATACATTAACATTATTAATCTTAATAATACAATTTTTACTAATACATTCACATTATTAAAATGTTTACTAATACATTCACATTATTACATCTGGAACCAGCAAATGTTTTTTCTGCCTAAATGGCTTCAACCATCAAACTATTTAAATTAGATTAATGGACTATTGGTTCCAGCTTTACTTGTACAAACTACTACAGCAGTTCATTTATAAGCGAACATTACTTAATGTGTAAGTCAAACTGTCAGATAAAAGTAGTCAGAAGTAGAAAATGGCATGAAAATAAAATACTCAAGTAAAGTACCTCAAAGTTGTACTTAAGTACTGTACTTTAATCTTCTTGGAGAAACTGTGTTTTGCGGTCACAATGCATTCTGGGAAACAGACTCCTGGAAGTGAAGACAGCGCCACAGATTCCGGTCCATCAGCTTCATTGATCTCCCTGATCTTCATCTCTTCCAGGAACGTTCAAGAACGGGATCGCAGAGGGCGAGGTGGACGCCACCTTCGGGCCCCTGGAGGCCATGCGCCTCACCGTGTTGACGGACTCGCCGGTCTGGGTGATCCTCAGCGAGGTGAGACCTTCTGGACCGGAACCAGATTAAAACCAGTGTGACCCACAACAACTTGTTTTGTTATCCAAAGGGTCTTAGTGTAAAAGAAGTCCTGGAGGAAGATGGTTCTCGATTCCTCTTATTCCGTTTTATGGGTTCCTGGAGAAGTTGTTGTTGAAATTTCATTGAGGATTAAAAGAGTTCTTGAAGAGGTTAAAGGTTCTAAGCAGGAGATTCCAGGAGGGTTTTGGAGGTTCAAGAATTGGTTTCAGAGGTTCTGGAGCGGGACTCTGAGGGTTCTTGGGTTCTTGAACGGGTCTTGGATGCGGTTCCAAGCATCCTGGAGAGACTTCGATGTGTTTCAGCGATGCCGTGGTTCAAGAGGTCCTTAATCCCAGCCAGCATGTCCATGTGGGGCCCATAAGGTTTAAATTTGGGCTGCCGATAAGGGTCCCAAGTGGGTTTGTCCGCAGTTTCCACGGTGGCCTCACCTGTGTTTGCCCATACTGGGTTTATTCACCGGTTTATTCACCGACTTTAAGAGGGATCTGACTGGGCTTTAAGTGGGACCCAAATTGGCTACAAATTGGCCTCACCTGTGTTTGCCCAGTATGCCACCGTGGAAACTGCGGACAAACCCACTTGGGACCCTTATCGGCAGCCCAAATTTAAACCTTATGGGCGACAAACCCACTTGGGACCCTTATCGGCAGCCCAAATTTAAACCTTATGGGCCCCACATGGACATGCTGGCTGGGATAGTGACCAGTCATCTATGTTTGTGCCTCGATTACGCTTGAGGGCTGGAGGATGCTTTCAAGGGTCTTGGCAGTCTTTCTTAGTGTTCCATGGATCCATGGTGGGGTCCCTGAGGAGATCAAACAGGGACTGTTTAATCGGGTCCCCAGCATCCTCAGGTCCTGGTTCCTTTGGCTGTCAAGGATATTCCAACTTCCATGTCAAGATCCAAAGTGTTCAGTTCAGGAGGACCGAGGGGGCGTTTGGTGGGGCAGCCGAGGTGCCTTCAGGGTGTTCCAGATATTCCAGAAGTACAGTGTTTGTCGAAGGGTTGTGTATGATGGGGTGCCTTTGAGAAGGTTCCAGGGACTTCAAAAAGCTTCACGTCTCCAAGACCAGGCTGGAGGGCTTGTTAGGAATGCCATTTTAGGACTGTGTAAGAGGATTTCAAGGAGTTTTTCTGGGGGGGGGGGGGGGGTAGAAGAATTCTTGAAGAGGTTCCCGTGGTGCCAGGCCTCCTTGAAAGTCAGAGGGTGTTATGGAAGATTCTAGGAGTGCTTGAAATTGCTGTTTGATGGGATTCCAGGAGTCCTTGAGGCGGTCTCCGGATGGAAGAGCTTCAGGAGATATTTCTGAGCTTATAGAGACGTCTTCCACGTCTTCCACGTCTTCCACGTATCCTTGACTGGCCCTTGATGAGCTGTGAAGGGTCCTCGAGGAACATCAGATGTTAATTTCGTCTTTGTAGACATTTTCTAAATAATTACAGCCGAGTGAACGACCTCTAAACGTCTGGTTCCTCTGCACATTCACAGCAGCCCGACAACGTAATCCTTCAAAACCTCAGAAGGTCCAAATCAACTGAGAGTTTAATTGTTAAAAACATTTCCCTTTTCGTTTTGATTGAAGCAAACGGGCCTCAGAGTAGCGCCGGTGTGAACGGATTAGTTCAGCTGCACCAAAGACCCCTGACCTTTGACCTTTCTGTCTCCATGTAACCCTTTTAAAGAACGCATTAGTCTGAGAGGCTTTTTAAGTGATGTAACAGAGCGTTGGATCCGCCTCAGATTAATAAAACAGTTTAATGTCAACCATCACAGAGTAAATACAGTTTTATCCTCCAATATTCATATAAAACATGATCAGGACATCGTGGATGTTTTAATAGTCTCTGATCTCCGATCATGTGACCTATAAACAACCAATCAGTGTTTAGACCAACAGGAGGAGAGCTAGTAACGTTAGCAGCACCGCTAACGGAAAACCAGCGGAGGTGCCTGACAGCTCTCAGCTCATTAATACACTTCCTTAACACTAATGATGAATATACAAATAATATACAGTATATTTTAAAAACACTATAAATTACTATAACAAATTATAACATTTAGATTTTTTGATGATTTACTGACTTCAGAGCATTAAAATGATTTTTGGGATGATGGTGACAGTAAATATTCTGGATCCTTGTAGAATAATTAATATTGTCATGTTCAGAGATCTAAAAGAAAAAGTATATTTTATGATCTGAACCGTGAGTCTGATGATCCGTTGTACCTCTACTTTTATCATCATTGAATATATATATATATATCTCTCTTTCTTACTGGTTTCTTACTGGTTTCTCTGGTCTCCCCTGACTCAGATCTTCATAAAGAAAGCCGAGTGAAGACCTCCTCGCTCCGGCCCTGCTCACCAGATTCACACCGGCGGTGCCACAGCGCCGCCGTCTGGCCGAACCTCGCCGCTGCAGTGTGGATCAGAGACTGAGATGAAAAACATAAACAACAACAACAACAACAACAACACGGCTCACACAGACTCCCGGTTGCTCTCTCATGATGCTGTTAGTGAAGAATCTGTATTCGTGTACATACGGGAAGGTAGATGTTGAAAACACTGGGAACTCTAAACCTGCTGCTTCAAAAACCCACAGACTCAAAGGCCTCTTTCTTATCGGCAGACGGTTGGACCTTTCTACCCCCCCCCCCCCTCCCCTCAGAGGTCGGTTGGTCTGGACCTTTCTACCCCTCAGGTCGGTTGGTCCGGACCTTTCTACCCCCGCTCTGGACAGTTGGTCTGGACCTTTCTACCCCCCCCCCCTCAGAGGTCGGTTGGTCTGGACCTTTCTACCCCCCCCCCCCCCCCCCCCCCCCCGCCCTGGACAGTTGGTCTGGACCAGTCTACCACCCTGGACGGTTGGTCCGGACCTTTCTCCCCCCCACAGTAACCGTGTACTGCATATACGCATAGAGATGTTCAGATGTACCACACTTCCATATGAATGCCCCTCAGTGTGTCGATGTGTGTAGCTGCTGCTCGGGGGTTCAGAGGTTTGCCTTAACGAGGACGAAGAGCAGAAACGAGCCCCGGACAAAGTACCCAGAATCCTTTGCTGCGACCTCGGCCTTCTCAGATCTGGGTAGCTTGGAAACTACTGATGACGACGACGCCGGCGGCTGGTGTTTTACTTTTTTAATTAACGAAGTCTTTTAAAGTTGATTTAGTTTTAAGTTAACTGAGGCCTTTTCACAGACGACTGCTCTGTTCTACTGCACAGTACTTTGATGTACTTCACAGTACTTTGATGTACTTCACAGTACTTTATTGCACTTCACAGTACTCTGTTCTACTGCACAGTACTTTGATGTACTTCACAGTTCTTTACAGTACTCTGTTCTACTTCCCAGTACTCTCAATGTACTCCACAGTACTCTAGTTTCCTCTTGTACTTTACTGCACCAGAGATTCTTTTCTTTCTTTCATCCAGTTTCAGTCCCGTTGACTCTTCAGGTTTACTTTTATTTCTCCGTAAAGACGTCTTTTGTCTCTTTGTGTTCCCTCAGATTATTATTTTTATTATTAGTTTGTTCCCTCGGTTCAGTTGTCGGTTCTCAAAGGGTGTAAATGTTTCCATCAATTACTAAATGAGTCCACGTGTCCTCCAGAAAGATGATTAACGAGGTTTCAGATCCTGAATAAATTCAAACCGAACGATGGTTTTATGGGACTTTCCCGTTTTAAAAACAGAACAAATCAAATGTAGTCACCTTCAAATGAACAAATCCATTCAGTTCTTTTATCGATTCATTATTATGAATGAAAGGATTAAAGAAAACATTTCTTCCAGCTCCTCCATGAGATCAAAACTTCAGATGAAAGCGTCTTCAAGCTTCAGGAAACATCCCGAGTCGTCTTTTCTTTGTAGATGCACTGGAATGCATTGCTATAACCTTGTGTTTGTCTTTTGTATCCTTTAGATAAAACTATTTAAATGATCTTCAACTTCTATCCAATCTGTGACTTGTAATAAAGACAGAAATTTAAATGATTTGTTTGTTATGAAAGGCTTTCTGATGTCCCAGCTATGTTATTTTTTTGTTATCAGGTTTCATCAAAGAGAAAATGACGAAATCACAACATCACTGCGACGAAAGACGATTAATCGCAGAAGAAGCTGCGAGGTTATGAATTTATGTCAATTTTATGCAGAAATAAACAACCCAGTGAGGTGACAGGAAGTGATTTAGAATGGCCCTCACAAATGTGGTCTTCACAATAAAAGTCATGTTCTCAGCGGTGAGATTGAAGAGGTTGAAGCTGTGATTTGTTTTGCTTCGTTGACGTCTGACTGGACACGATGGAGCTCTGTGGCTGCACGTTATGAGCTTTTCATTACATGTGGAAATAGAAACATCCACCCGATTAAAAATATGGATTTTTTTAAGGGGGATGATGGGGGTCGAGGACGTTTTTAAAAGCAGCGTCGTGTTCTGTCACAGTGAATAAAGGGTGATGAGGTCATGGGTCACATGGGTAAAGGTCACATGACTCCCACAAGCTCTGCACTGAACTGCTTGTGGGGGAATTAAAGGAGTAGTTAGACATGTTTTGTGTGGAAAATGAGAGCGAGACGTTCAGATGGATTCAAGTCGTATGTGTTAAGTGCAGAGCTGGAGGCAGATTAGCTTAGCTTAGCATAAAGACTGGAAGCAGGTGGGAACAGCTAGCATAGCTCTCTTGCTTTTAGGGGGATTCAGGTGCTGGAACTGTTGTTATGGTGATGATGTGCAGTGAAATGGGGGAGGGGAGGTACTTTTGTTATTTTGCATTTATCTGTGGAAAATATAACACATATAAACTATCACTTTTACATTAATTTCAGTGTTATATGTATATATTTCTCGTGTTCAAAACGGATGACATCTTTACCCTAATTTTTTATAATATTATGATTAGTTTTACATCGTACATAAACGTTAATTTGAGTACAAAAAGGAGCTGAATGTTAACGATAAAATAAAGAAGATTCTGGTATTTTCCTCATAGAATCTTCATCTGGCAGTTCCTTTTCGTCGGTCTCGCTCTGACCAATCAGCGAGCACTTCCCCTGACAGCTGGACCAATCAACGCTGTCCACGAGGTTCTGCTCCGGGAGGAGGGGTGGGCTCTGTCATCTGCGACCGAGATCCCCCCCCTTTTTGACCAATCAGCTGTTGACAGTTGACAGGAAACGTCAAACGTTCCACAGTGCCGACCAATCAGCGGCGCCGGTGGGAGGCGGCTTGTGCTCTCTACTATCCCATGTGACGCTCCTCAGTCGTTCCCAGGCGGTCACATCCAACGAGGTGAGTAAAGAGGCCGATAAACGGCACTTTTTCCCGGGGAACACGGCGAGAGAGCCGCGGTTTTATGAGACACGTCGGTTTATTTATACTCTCCGTACGCTAAGGATTAAAATGACGTCCGTTTTTTATCCGTTAGAAGCGGATATCTGCGCCTCCAGCGCGCCGTTAGCACGAGCAGCTAACCGAAGCTAATTAACTACAGGTGGACCCAGCTAGCATGTTAGCATCCTGCGTGGGCCTTTTTATTAACCTTTAAACCTTTAAAACCTCAAACAGGAAACATTCATCAATGCATTTAACTCAGATGAGCCATAATGTTCAGTAAACGTGATTGAAAATGTTAATAAGGTATAACATATGTAAAAATGTTAAATATGTGAAGCTGCAGTTTGTGGGAACCAGTTTTTTCAAATGTCATGAAGCTGCGTTTTATTGATTATTTGTTAATCATTCACTTACAAAAAATGGAGGAAACGTTTGATCTACAATTCAAACATTTCACTGATTGTTTAAGCAACAAAATGATGGTCAAGACATCTAGAAAAATATATATATTTTTTAAATAATTTAACGTTTTATTGTAAACAAATTGAAACAAACAAGTACAATAAATAAGATGTGTTTTAAGTTAATGAAAATGTTCCAACTCAAAAGCTAATAAGACATTTATGATGTTAAAATTGTACTTAAGTAGTTATTAATGGTTAATTAAGAAATAACATCTGACTGCAGAGCTGTTTTTTTAATCATACCCTAATTTAACTAATTTAATAGTTTATCTTTCTGAAAGTTTACTTAAAGCCTCCTAAAAAAAAAAAAACTGAACTGATTAATGTCTGTTTAATTTAAATCAATATTTTACTTGTTCCTCTGATTCAAGTACATTTTGTCCTCATAAAACAAAATGTTAAAAGTATTTTCTAAACGTGCCTCGGGCGTCCACACAGTCTTCATTCAGGTCGACGTGATGCACGACACAGAACCTGTCTGAATGCATTCTGGGATGTTGGCAGCGACTCAAGGGTCTGAAATAAGAAAAGAAAACACAACAACAATGCCGTTCAGTTCAAACCTCCCATTCGAGGAGCAGGAAGCGGAAATGAACGCTCCCGTGACTAATTGATTTATATTCCTGAAGAATGGTGATATTCTTACAGAAACTTTTGGTTAAAGGTTCCGCCCCTTTTTTACAGTCAGAACCCGGTTCTTGTGGGTTCATGACCTCATCAGATCCGGTCTCTGCTGGTTTCAGGGCGTCTTTTTCTGATCTGAAGTCATTCAAATACAAACCGGCTCCAAGTATTAGAGTAAAAAACATTTAGGCTGACATGCCAAGAAATGTACTTATTTAAAAAATATATTTGAATAACATGTAGACTAATGAACTTCAGTCGAGACATTGAAACCCAAATAAATCAACAAATTTATGGATATGGAAAAAATTATGGATTTTAGGAAGTCTGGAGGTACTTCTGCGTTTGAGAAATGCCGAGAAAATGCATAAATTTTGCGGAGAGAAAAAAATATCGATGAGGCATGAAATCCATAGTAAGTAAATTATTATATGTGTGTATAAATAAATCAAACTTGTAAAAATCTTTAATTTGTCTGTCATGAAACTGTTTGTTTCACTTCCGTAATAACAGATTTAATAATTGTTTGTTCTATTTATTTTAATGTTTAATTTTCATTGAAATGTTAATATTTCAAATAAACTATTCTTAAAATGTTACAGTTCAGACCTAGAATCTATATCTATATATATATATATATATATATATTACGATTTTATGTGTATATATGTATTTATTTTATATATTTAAAAAAAGATGTATATATTTGTTTGTAATTTTGTATATATTTGTTAAGATTATTTATATATTTGTATTCATTTTTTATATATATATATATATATATATATATATATATATATATATATAAAAAAAAATGAATACAACTATCTATCTATCAAAATAATCCAACTATCTATCTATCTCAAGGGAAATGAATCGTTTGGTCGCATCATGTAAACGTGCTCCAGCTCATTGGGTGTTTTCAGGTGTAAAGCAGATGAGTCACACATTGGCGGTTGAGACTCCGTCAGTCATTCCGTGTTTATATTTCCTGCTCCGTGACCTACGAGGCTCCTCGCCGCTGACTTCTGTTTAAATAGTAACCCGTCTGTTATGATACTGGAGTCCTCCTCCCAAAAGCTCCGTTTCCTCCCATCAAACCCAGTTGGAAACCAGTTTGTTATCTGAGGAGCAGCAGATGTCCTGGAGGCTCAACGGACTCTTAATATCAGATTAACTGACTCGCTGTAAATCCAGACCTTCAGTCTGAGGAGAACTTCCACTTCGCTGGTTTCTCTCCACTGATGTCAGCCAATCAGAGAGCTTCTGAAAGGTTATTACCGGAACATGATGTCGCCAAAATGACATTTATTTATATGTAAACTCAATCCCACAAACAATAACTCATCCAGAGCACCAAATGTGGATTCATCCGCCGCTGAAAGTAGTCCTCCACCACTCCTCCTGTTTTGATTAAACCAGCTGCTGGAAAACAACTTAAAATTATATTTTACTTCATATATTTTTATACTTGAATCACAGTAAAATGTATAATACATAATAATAACAAAACTTTAAAAGAAACTGTAAAATTCAGCAGTTTATTAATATAACTGGGCAACTGTATGTGTTAATAATTATAGAAAATACCACCTTTTTAAATGATTATATATAATGTCAGATAGAAAGATTACATTTATATATAATGTCAGATTGACTACTAATGTCTTAATAAAAGTGAGACTAACAAACCAACTGGATTATTTCATTAACAAATATGTAAAATTGTGATTATTACAAACACAGAAATGCATTTATTGATTCAGTTCTTTAATTATTCACAACTGTACACTTCTTTATAATTACTTTTCCCTCAAACGCCTCGTGGGTGTCGGCCAGGAGGCTTTAATGCTAAGCTAACAGCTAGCGCCTGTTAGCCTGAGTATGCTAATCCTGCTGCTAATCAGATTATCACACACACTGAGATCTACAGGATTATTGTCTTCTAATCGAGAGGTGATATTTATCTGCCTGTTTTCATGACTCATCTTTTATTTAATAGATTTAGTTTTAAACAAATTTATTGTTCTCAGTTTTATAAATAACTGCAGAAAAGTAGATTGGTGCTCATCTTTAATAATAATTCAGTAAAAAAAACCTCTGAAATATTTCTTTATAAAAGAAAATTAAGTGAAAAATATATTACAAATTAAAACAAAATTTAGACAACAATTTGAGTCTAAGACTATTTTAAGAGATTTAGAAACATACATGTATAGTATAAGTGGTTGATATAGTAATATAAGTGGTTATTATAAAATAAGTGGTTATTTTATAATTTCCTTCCTGAGAAAACTTCCATGACGACTGAAGGAAACCATAATTATGAGTTCTCTTGGGACTGGTTAACGTTTAAAGGATTTATTTAAGACGTTGGGGAAATAAACTGTTCCGTAAAGAAAAGCGTCTCTTCTGGTCTTCAGTTCTGTAAATGTTCAATAGAGTCTGTTATTTACCTGTAAACACACCGTGTGTGTGTGTGTGTGTGTGTGGTAATCCCATTAAGGTTGCGTGTCTCCCGGGTGCTGGTCCGTCACCTGGACGATTAACTGTGTGTGTGTGTGTGTGTGTGTGTGTGTGTGTGTGTGTGTTTGTTAATGATGGAGGGATGAGTTTGTAATGAAGTAGTTTATTTATAGAAACGTCTGTAGAGCTTTAAAATGCAGCCGGGACGTGAACTGTTGTGGAACATAGGACGGTAAAAACAAACGTGCTCACCACCTCCTCCTCTTCCTCCCCCCTCCTCCTCTTCCTCCCCCCCTCCTCTTCCTCCCCCCCTCCTCTTCCTCCCTCCCCAGACTATGGATCAGAAGTTCGGGTTGTTCGTCCTTCTGGCAGCGGGCCTCCTGTGCCTCAGTTTGTCGCCCGTCTCTCGGGCGGAGGACGGGATGGACGACGTTCTGGGCGACTACGAGGACGTGGAGGACGAGCTGGACCTGAGCCTCCCCGGAGCCGAGGAAGAGGAGGAGGATCTGGAGGGGGACCTGCAGGAGGAAGCTCCAGCTGCCCCGAAAACACCGCCAATCCCCAAGGTAGGACTGGTAACCGCCGTGTAGTAGTACTGATGATGTAGTACTGATGTAGTACTACTGACGTAGTACTGATGTAGTAGTACTGATCACTAGTAGTACCGACGACGTAGTAGTACTGATGTCATCACAAAGATAAAAAGAAACCATCACCACCAAGAAAAATCTTCCTTTTTAATTAATTTCACCTTTTCTCACTACATTTATTTTATGTTTATTTAGTATTTCTCATACTTGTTATCTTAAAATAGTTTTTATTATCCTATTTTGTGTTATTTTTCAGAATTCTATTGTTTATTTTATTGTTTTAAATGTGTTTATTCCATTTTGTAAAGCACTTTTGAGCTCTTTTTGTATGTTTATTACATGTTTGTACAGCAGAAGGTGTCCTGTTATAAAACCCCTGTGTGGAACATGTGATGTGAGGTCATTTAAAGTCCGTAGTTCCTCATCAAAATGCTCTTTTTCACGTCTCCCCTCCTCCAGGTGACCTACAAGGCTCCAGAGCCGATGGGGGAACATTTCATCGCCGAGTCTTTTGACCGCGGGACCTTAGACGGGTAAATGCAAACGCTTTGTCTCTGTTTCTGTAGACCTGAGAGCTGCTGGCTCTCTGCTCAGGTGTGTGGGGTCTAAACTCACCTGTGTTGCTTTCAGGTGGGTTCTGTCCAGTGCCAAGAAGGAGGACGCCGACGAAGACATCGCCAAGTACGACGGTGAGTACACAAATACATTTATGTCCTCACGGAAAGTACCTGCAGGGAGGGAGGAAGTATTCAGATCCCTTACTTCAAAGTACTAATACCAGTCTGTATAAATACTCTTTTACAGTTTAAGTACTAATCTCTCACACAGTAAATCAGGGGTCTCATTGGAGGACCACACAGAACGCGCAATATTGTTGAAAGTTTATTTATTCACTTTTACATTAATAACATATTTTCTTCATACTTAACAAAAAAAGGCAACCAGCAGTTTCTATACATTTTTATATTAGCTTTTAACACTCTGTGGTCTGGGGGTCATTTTCTCGATTTTACATACTTTTTAAATTCCCCTTTTTTAAAGTCACTCGCAAATGACAGAACAATCTCAGCCATCTATATAATGAGGCACCATTGTCCCAAAGGCACAAGTGTAAAGAGAAAATATGACTAAAGCTGAAAAATGAAATCTCGAATTTTGGAATTCTTTCATATTCCTTCTGAAAACATAACTTTACTCAGGTGGGATATCGATTTTGGTGATAGAAATTGGTTTAGCAAAGGTCTTAGGTTCACAAAAGCAGTGGAATATATGAATAAAATGATAGATACATGTAAATAAATGTCTAAAACCCCCAAAACTTATATCGTTTTTTTGAGTAGAAATTATGTCAGTCCCATTTTGATCATTTTGGTGAAAAGGTGTGACTGAGAAATGACTTCATACTGCAGATAAAGCTTCATGGGTGTGTGTGCAAATGAAAAAAAATGACCATTACAACAGTTTTTGTTTTCAAACCAAATTTGTAATAAAAAAAACAACTATTTAGACAATATGCATGCTCAGTCGGGCCTTACAATATGCATTTCACATTTCATGCCATGTAGCGAAACAGTTTCTGTCCGGCTGCTGGCAGAGGGCAACATTACACTCCTTGCACTTCCATGGAGTGTCTTTTCGATCGCCTTTCCTTCTGCAATGCTCGCAGACCTTGCGACCCGTCGTTGCTTTCCTGCTTACGGTTGAAGCAACAGCAGGAACCTGACCTTCAGGGGCAGGAGCGGAGCGGCTTTCCAACGAGATCAGCAGTCAGCTGCTCCATGAATCCTCTGTGCGTCATGGGTTCTGTTCGCTGGGCCAGACAGAGTCTCTTGTGCAGAATGTAGCTGTTGGTGGTGGCAATGTCCAGAAAATGGTAAAAAAGCGTTCTGTACCAGTGCATGGTCTTGTTTTGTACAGAGTAGTACTGGATGAGCTGGTCTGACAGATCAACTCCACCCATGTACTTGTTGTACTCTGCAACTGGTGTGGGACTGGGGACTGGTGCTCTTTCCCAGGAGCCATCTTGCTGCTTCACCCTCCTCTCCAGTTCCCCCAGAGTGTGCAGAGTGAACTGTGGAGCAGGCCGATACTTCCCTTGTGTCCATCCACTTCACAAAGACGATGGGCATCACGGATCCATCTCATGGAGCCTCTCGCTGACTTCTTTGTGAGGGCATTCCTTCCGGTACTCCCTGTACGTCCCACAGGCACCAAATCTGCACTCAAGGAGAGCCCTGAAGAGCTTGCGGCTGGAATAAAAATTGTCCACGTATATGTGGTAGCCTGTGCCGAGGTAACCGGCTCGCACAAGGGTCATGACAGCGTCATGGGACAGGCCATGAGTGGAGGGGACGCTACTTTTGCCGGGTAAATGCAAAAGTCCACCATGTAGCCATTCCTCTAGTCAGCCAACACAAACAGCTTGAATCCCCACTTTGTGGGTTTGACCCTCATGTACTGGGTCATCCCAGTTTTAGCTTTTGTGGCGACCATTCTTTCATCCACAGCCAGCTCTCTGTGGGGATGGTAAAAGGCCATACAGGGGGTCTTGATTGTGTCCATCAGGGGTTTCAGTCTGAAGAGTTTGTCTTGGTCAGCTGTGCCCTTTTTGCGGTCATTGTGGACGTCTTCATCAGGGTCGCTAAGGTGAAGGTTCCACGATATGGTCCTGTATCTGTCACGTGACATGATCTGAGCTGGAAGCGGCAAAGAAAAAAGGTGATTCTGCCTCCAGTAATCTGCAATACTGTCCAGCTTTATCCGGGCGATGTAGAAAAGCAAACCAATGTACTTGTAAAAAACAACGTCCAAGTCAGTCCATGTGTACTTTTCCCTTTTGCCATTTGTTTTGCGTCCCGTTTGTTAGTTTGCACACAGCGTCTTTACCGTTTGTTCAGGGAAGAACAGTTTGAACAGATGGGTGTTGCTGAGGTGTGGACCTGGTGTCCGGGCTGCCGGAACCTGGAGACGGGGGGGATCAGTGTCCGGGTCTCTGTCCGTCTTCCAAGACACAACCTATGTACCAACGTACAAACAGCTGCTGGCCAGTTGCGAGCGAGTGGTGAATAACGATGGCGGGCGGTCCTTTTCGGCATCAATAAATTAATGTGTTTATTCGGGGGGGAATACCGTGAAACCGCCAGAATCCTACAAAATACCGTGATATGGATTTTTGGCCATACCGCCCAGCCCTAGGTTTACAATCTTGTCATATAAGATGACGAGGGAATAGGACAAGGAAGTGGAGCGTCTACTCGTTCCGCCAGATTGTAAACCATATCTCTGTGACGTATTATCGCGAAGATATGATTTTATTAGAAACTTAAAACACCGAACATTGCACCGAACCAACAAATGCAATCCCTGAATACATTTATACTTTATTCTATTTCTTGCCAGACACCTGGCAGCGCTTCTGCTCACACTGAGCCACATGGACCCTGATCCAGGTCACAGAGAAACCCTGATCCAGGTCACAGTGAAACCCTGATCCAGGTCACAGAGAAACCTCTGATCCAGGTCACAGAGAAACCTCTGATCCAGGTCACAGAGAAACCCTGATCCAGGTCACAGAGAAACCCTGATCCAGGTCACAGAGAAACCTCTGATCCAGGTCACAGAGAAACCTCTGATCCAGGTCACAGAGAAACCCTGATCCAGGTCACAGTGGAGACCCTGATCCAGGTCACGGTGGAGACCCTGATCCAGGTCACGGTGGAGACCCTGATCCAGGTCACGGTGGAGACCCTGATCCAGGTCACGGTGGAGACCCTGATCCAGGTCACGGTGGAGACCCTGATCCAGGTCACGGTGGAGACCCTGATCCAGGTCACGGTGGAGACCCTGATCCAGGTCACGGTGGAGACCCTGATCCAGTAAAGTTTCTCAGATATGTGGTTCCAAAAAGGCACATTATACCTGACCGATCACTTTTGTCAGCTCAGGGAAGGATGGAGCAATTCTCTCCATAAATGGTCCAGTCATGTCTGGTTTTGTTGCTGTTGCTCTGCAAGGCAATAAGTTGCATTTGCAACAGACTCAGACTCTCCACGTCCTGAATGAGTCTGAAAACAGCTGCCAGCGTAACCGGCTGCTTCTTATCCTAAACTGCCCGGGCATGTGCGGTCACCTTTTGACCTTTGCCATTAATTTGAGCCAAAATGTAATAGAAATTTTTTATTTCAATTGAAAATTATTTAATTATTATTATTTCAGTAAAAGAAACGTCGCTTCAACTGGAGTTCATTGTGACCCAGCAAATGTTTTTGAATGTGCATCATGATGATGATGATGTCATTACAGGGAAATGGTCGGTGGAGGAGATGAAGGACAGCAAGCTGCCCGGTGACAACGGCCTGGTCCTGAAGTCTCGAGCCAAACATCACGCCATCTCCGCTCAGCTGCTGCGGCCGTTCAGCTTCGACAGCAAGCCGCTCATCGTCCAGTAAGAAGAAGAACCTTTCCCTCTCCGGCTTCCTTCACCTGCCGCTCGTCTTCATCGCTCCGGCTTCCTTCACCTGCCGCTCGTCTTCATCGCTCCGGCTTCCTTCACCTGCCGCTCGTCTTCATCGCTCCTCTCTTGTGTCTCCGCTCAGGTACGAGGTGAACTTCCAGAACGGGATCGACTGCGGCGGCGCCTACGTGAAGCTGCTGTCTCAGACTGCCGACCTGAACCTGGTGAGTGAGGCTGCTGTTGCTCTACTTCGTGTTATTGACTTTCTGATGGTGTGTTCAAAGACCGTCGGAAGGATAGAAATGTGAGGATAATGAAGGTTTTTACAGCCTCTGGTTGTGATAAACTGTGTCGTTTTTAAAAACAACATACTTTTCCATCCCACCGGAGGGTTTTGGGATTTTAATAAACGGAGGTTTCAAATGTGGAAACGTTGCACAGAAGAGAAGTTTTCCCCCAAAATGTTGAAACCTTCCATTGTTTTCTGAATGCTCATTTTATTGAGCCAAGGCTGATGTATTCAGCAGCTAAGTTCTTTTCACACTCAAAAATCACAGAATACAGGATTGAACTTTGAGAAAAATCTATAAAAATAAAAAAAAGTAAACAAAGAGGAAAAATCATCAAGAACATAAATAATTGAATGCAATAAGATTGACAGAGAAAGTTCCTCATGTTTTGATTGACGACCTGTAGCGGCAGAAAATACACACTGTGTGTTTTAAGATGTTTTAAAGTCTTTATACTTGCTGTACATGACAATTTACATTTTAAGCTTCTTCTACTACTTTTATCTGACGGCTTTAATTACAAACAGGAAACCTGTATTGAGTTCATAAATAAAGGGTTAAACTACCAAATTATTTAAGATCTTCAAATTAGTTCCACTGACGAGATAAAATATGAATACTAATGTTGTACTAATACTATGATGTTTACTAGAAGTACATTTTGAATGCAGCTTTCAGACTTCAGTCGTGAACGTTGTCCTCTGTGTTCAGGACGAGTTCGGGGATAAAACTCCGTACACCATCATGTTCGGACCCGACAAGTGTGGAGAAGAATACAAACTGCACTTCATCTTCAGACACAAGAACCCCAAAACCGGAGAGTACGAAGAGAAACACGCCAAGAAACCCGACTCCGACCTGAGGACGTACTACACCGACAAGAAGACTCACCTGTACACGCTGGGTAAGATACACCTGTACACACACACACACACACACGCTGGGTAAGATACACCTGTACACACACGCACACACACACACGCTGGGTAAGATACACCTGTACACACACACACACACACACACGCTGGGTAAGATACACCTGTACACACACACACACACACACTGGGTAAGATACACCTGTACACACACACACACACACCTGTACACACTGTTAGATACACCTGTACACACACACACACACACACACGCTGGGTAAGATACACCTGTACACACACACACACACACACACGCTGGGTAAGATACACCTGTACACACACACACACACACACACGCTGGGTAAGATACACCTGTACACACACACACACACACACACGCTGGGTAAGATACACCTGTACACACACACACACACACACACACACACACACTGGGTAAGATACACCTGTACACACACACACACACACACACTGGGTAAGATACACCTGTACACACACACACACACACACACGCTGGGTAAGATACACCTGTACACACACACACACACACACACACTGGGTAAGATACACCTGTACACACACACACACACACACTGGGTAAGATACACCTGTACACACACACACACACACACTGGGTAAGATACACCTGTACACACACACACTGGGTAAGATACACCTGTACACACACACACACACACACTGGGTAAGATACACCTGTACACACACACACACACACACACTGGGTTAGATACACCTGTACACACACACACACTGGGTAAGATACACCTGTACACACACACACACTGGGTAAGATACACCTGTACACACACACACTGGGTAAGATACACCTGCACACACACACACACACACACACACACTGGGTAAGATACACCTGTACACACACACACTGGGTAAGATACACCTGTACACACACACACTGGGTAAGATACACCTGTACACACACACACACACACACACACACACTGGGTAAGATACACCTGTACACACACACACTGGGTAAGATACACCTGTACACACACACACTGGGTTAGATACACCTGTACACATACACACACACACACTGGGTAAGATACACCTGTACACACACACACACACACACACACTGGGTAAGATACACCTGTACACCTGTACACACACACACTGGGTAAGATACACCTGTACACACACACACACACACACACACACACACACACACACACTGGGTAAGATACACCTGTACACCTGTACACACACACACACACACACACTGGGTTAGATACACCTGTACACACACACACTGGGTTAGATACACCTGTACACACACACACTGGGTTAGATACACCTGTACACACACACACTGGGTAAGATACACCTGTACACACACACACTGGGTTAGATACACCTGTACACACACACACTGGGTTAGATACACCTGTACACACACACACTGGGTTAGATACACCTGTACACACACACACTGGGTTAGATACACCTGTAGACACACACACTGGGTTAGATACACCTGTACACACACACACTGGGTAAGATACACCTGTACACACACACACTGGGTAAGATACACCTGTACACACACACACTGGGTTAGATACACCTGTACACACTGTAAGATACACCTGTACACACACCTGTACACACACTGTAAGATACACCTGTACACACACTGTAAGATACACCTGTACACACACCTGTACACACTGTAAGATACACCTGAATGAGCGTCCAGGTGTGTAAATCCTCTCCTCTGTCGCCCCCTAGTGTTGAACCCTGACAACACCTTTGAGGTGCTGGTGGACCAGACGGTGGTGAACAGCGGCAGCCTGCTGACGGACATGACGCCCGCCGTGAACCCCACCGCCGAGATAGAGGACCCCGACGACCAGAAGCCAGAGGACTGGGACGAGAGGCCCAAGATCCAGGACCCCGCCGCCGCCAAGCCCGAAGACTGGTCCGTGTATATATAATATATATATATATATAATGTAGAAGACTGGTCCGTGTATATATGATATATATATATATATATATATATATATATATATATATATATATATATATATATATATATATATATATATATATATATATATAATGTAGAAGACTGGTCCGTGTATATATGATGTGTGTATATATATATATATAATGTAGAAGACTGTTGGTATATATATAATATATATAATGTAGAAGACTGGTCCGTGTATATATGATATATATATATATATATATAATGTAGAAGACTGTTGGTATATATATAATATATATAATGTAGAAGACTGGTCCGTGTATATATGATGTGTATATATATATATATATATATATATATATAATGTAGAAGACTGTTGGTATATATATAATATATATAATGTAGAAGACTGGTCCGTGTATATATGATGTGTATATATATATATATATATATATATATATATATATATATATATATATATAATGTAGAAGACTGTTGGTATATATATAATATATATAATGTAGAAGACTGGTCCGTGTATATATGATATATATATATATATATATATATATATATATATATATATATATATAATGTAGAAGACTGGTCCGTGTATATATAATATATATGATATAGAAGACTGTCAGTGTATATATGATATATATAATGTAGAAGACTGTCAGTATACAAGCTTTAATGTAGAAGACTGTCAGTATATATATATATATATATATAATATAGAAGACTGTCAGTATATATATATATATATATATATATAATATAGAAGACTGTCAGTATATATATATATAATGTAGAAGACTGTCAGTATACAAGCTTTAATATAGAAGACTTAAACAGGATATTTTGTTTAAAAGGGTTACAACATGTTAAATTATTGATAGCCGGTTGAGATCTGAGATTATCTGACGGATTGCTGCTATAATCTGTGGTTAATCTGCTGGTTGTGTGTATGTGGTTGTTTATACGTGTGTGTGTGTGTGTGTGTGTTCTGCAGGGATGAGGATGCTCCCGCTCAGATCCCAGATGAAGGTGCAGTGAAACCAGACGGCTGGCTGGACGACGAGCCCGAGTACATCGGAGACCCCGAAGCCGTGAAGCCTGAAGACTGGTGAGCGTCGTGACGCGGAGACCTCCGATTGGTTGATTTCTGAAATCGTAAAGGCTCACCTGTCTGTCTGCTTCCTGCCCGTCAGGGACGAGGACATGGACGGCGAGTGGGAGGCCCCTCAGGTGCCCAACGCCGCCTGCGAGACCGCCCCCGGCTGCGGCGCCTGGAAGCGGCCCGTGATCGACAACCCCGACCACAAGGGCAAGTGGAAGCCGCCCATGATCGACAACCCCAACTACCAGGTGAGCGCGGCGCCTCCGCGGCGAGACGTTTGGTGGGCGGCGGCGGCGTTCGGACCGACGGTGACGGCGGCGGGTTCCTCTTCTGTCCTCAGGGCGTCTGGAAGCCGAGGAAGGTCGCCAACCCGGCGTTCTTCGAGGACCTGCAGCCGTTCAGGATGACGCCGTTCAGCGCCGTGGGGCTGGAGCTCTGGTCCATGACCGCCGACATCTTCTTCGACAACTTCTTCATCACCGACGACCGCAGCACCGCCGAGCGCTGGGCCGCCGACGGCTGGGGCCTGAAGAAGGCCGCCGAGGGCGCCGCCGACGTGGGTGGAATATAAACACATAGGCAGCGCTAGATGAAGGAATGAGGGCGGAGTTAGAGTCGGAAGAATGTCAAATTAACTTAAGAAAAACAAAAGTGTGGCGCTGTGAGCGAAAGGAAAAATATAAAATGCTATCTTCAGAATCAGAACCATTTATTCGCCGCGTATGTTTACACAAACAAGAATGTTTTCAACGACAACAACAGTGCAAAAGATGTTAAATTAAGTATAAAATAAAGTCCTCATGTAATGTTAAAGTAAAGTGTTTATACATCTTGTCAAAGATCAAATGGGAAGAAAGATAGATGTCGAATTGTAAAAAAGTCCACTCCACAATATATTGCACACCGTTCTGTTGCTGTTTGTGTTTTCTGTGTTTGTTTTGTTGTTTATGATGTTTGTGTTAATGTTTAGCTGTTTGTGTCTTTGCAGCCCGGTTTGGCGACTCAGATGTTGAGCGCTGCAGAGGAGCGCCCGTGGCTCTGGGTCGTCTACGTGCTCACCGTGGCTTTGCCGCTCGTCCTCATCATCGTCTTCTGCTGCACCGGCAAGGTAACACACACACACACACACACACACACACACACAGTTAGCTGGGTAGAGAGTCTTTATAGCTCGAGGGAAATGCAGAGGCGAGCTGACTTAAAGTTCAGAAATGCCAAGTTGACGTACCTGGATTTGTTCTCCGAGCCGGCCTGGTGTGTGTGTGTGTGTGTGTGTGTGTGTGTGTGTGTGTGTGACTTCCACAGAGGTCGTCGGGGTCAGGTCAGGGTCAGTTGAGTCTCACCAGCTTACAGGAAGAGTTTAACGAAACCGGACCCAAGAACCGACCCGCCGCCTCAGGCCTGGTGACTGCCGATAGCGTAGCTTCTCATGTGTGTTTGTGCTGCGGTGATGTGTGTGTGTTTGTGTGTGTGTGTGTTTGTGGTGTGTGTGTGTGTGTGTCGTCGTAGTTTAGACGTCCGTGTTCTCGTGAAACGTCGTCGCAAACGACAACTAAAACATCAGTGTGTAGATTTTAGAACTGGACTTTACTTCTTATTTGACCTTCTTCTATTTTCACTGCTGATTTCCCTTTTAATAACTAATTGTTTTAAATTTTTCAGGTATTTTTCTTACTTATTTCTGACATTTAAAAAAGACGTAACGCGTCATTTTCTGATACTATTGAGATTTTTTTTTGGACGGTAATCTATTTAATTATCTGATGCAGCAAATTAACAAAATTCTGCAAGTAGGTTTTTGCACTTTTTGCTGCCTGCAGGACAGAAAATGCAAACGACGTTATCTGCTTCAGTTTTGAGTATTAAACAGATAAAATCTCCAGAAGCGGTGAAACCTCTGGTTCAAGGTGAAGATGCTGAACGCTTGAGGTCCATGTTTGTGTTCCGCAGAAGAAGACCCCGGAGGTGCCGGCGGCCGAGTACAAGAAGACCGACGAAGCTCAGCCCGACGTGAAGGAGGAGGAGGAAGAGGAGGAGGAGGAAGAAGAGGAAGAGAAGGCTGAGGAGGCTGAGGAAGCGGAGAAGAGCAGTCCAGGTAGCGGCAACGTCTCTGAGCTCAGCTGTCCGTCACCGTCGGTCCGACTGATTTAACATCTTTTTATTAAATGTGTTTTATCTTTCAGCTGCAGAAGAGAATGACGGAGAGGAAAGTCCTGCAGAAAACGAGGAAGAGGAGGCAGAGAAGGAGGCGACGGGTGACGAGGTGAGGAGATTTTACACGACTTTACAGGGTTCTTACTGGAAAAGTCATGTAAATGTGTTATATTCATGTGTTCATGTCGTTCATTTACGCTGAGTTTGAAATAATGAATATGCTTTTAAAAGAAAGACTCAGAATATAAGCAGGCATACATACAGGCATCTATATAAATGTTTATTCTTTTAATTAAACTATTGTCTCATTCATTTGAGTCATTTAAGGTTTACTGTATGCTTTGTATTCTCATTGTTGGTTTAAATACTACATTTACTCACTTTTTACTGTTTACACCCAGATTTCACTAAAAGTTTGCTCATGGACATTTGCAAATTTCCAAATGTTTTGGGCTCCATGTTTTTATTCTGAATGAATTTAACCGTGAACCTGTTTTCCGCTCTGCAGAAGACCTCTGCAGAGGACGACATTCTGCGGAGATCTCCCAGGAACAGGAAGGTCAGAAAGGACTGATACCTCTGAATCCACAGCCCTGACCTCTGACCCCCCTCCCCCGCCCTCTAAAGTATCTCCCCCTTCCTCTCCTCCTCCTCTTCCTCCTCTATCCGTCTGCTCCGAGGCGATGAAGCCTGACCGGATCCTCGTGGAAGCAGCGAAGCCGACGGGAAACTAATCAAGACCTCCACCGTATGGACGCCTGCTCATGATGATGATGATGATGATGATGATTCCAGTATGAACAGGACTGAGCTAGTGTGATTTTAAAAAAAAAAAGGATTTTTTTTTCATTTATAAAAGAGATTAATTGAGATTAACTAAAACTTCCTGCATCATTCCACCTGAGCGGGATCGGCGCGTCCCGTCTGCCGCCCGGCGCCGTCCCGCGCTCGCAGAGCGCCGTCCTACCGACTAAGTAGCTCTCACACACTCGCCACGAGTCTCCTGGAAATTTGGCCTTCAACACCAACTAAAGTCTTTTGCCAGTTAGCTTCGATAACCCGTCAACCAGCAACTAGCTTCCACCTGCTAACCGCTAACAGCTGATTTATTCGCCTTCTGGGAGACTATCAGGGATGAACCCACCAAAAGTGTTGCTAATTAGCTCAAAACTAGGTAGTAATCTGGATACTTGTACTACGATTATAATATATTCTCCCACGATCTAATTAGCGTTAACAACGGGCCGCTAACACGCCCACGAATAGTGTAATTTACTTACCAACAACCGAGCTAATTAGCCCGCCGAGCCGCTAATTCACCTACTACTAATATTTGGCTCGTTAGCCGTCCTAGATTGCTCTAATTAGCTAGTGATTAGCCACCGTGCTAATATTTAAAAAGAATGGCCACTGAAACCTTTTTTCTTCCTTTTTTCATGTCTCATTTTTCTAGTCATTTAGTTTAGTTGTGTTTTTGTTGTAAAGCTGTTCGCTCCACACACAGCGCTCATGTTTCCTCCGTATTTCTACTGTGTTGTGATGTCCTGACGGCGGCGGCGGGGTCAGAGGTCAGAATTAGTGTAGATTTTGTTTTTATTTGTCCGAACCAACACGACAGCGGCTCCTCTAATCCAATTTAAAGTCTTGGTGTCGTGGCTCCGGATCCTCCTGGGTCTGGAGCCTCCAAAATAAAACCAGAGCTGAAATCTGAAAAGGGATTTTAAATGGCGCTCGTTTAGTTTTCTTCTTCTGACGACCGCCAAGGAAAAAAAGAACGGTCAGAACGTGTTGTCACAAGTTAGCGTAGTTTGGACCGACCTCTTGACCTTTGACCTCTCAGCGCCGCCGTCAGGACAGAACTTTTGTCTCCGCTAGTGTGATCGCTAGGAAAAACGAGAAATAATCATCAATTTTGTAAAGATTCTGAATTATGTGTTCTCTTTTTTTATTTTTTATTCATCATGAAATCCTTTTTTTGAGGATTATTTATAATGCATAAGAAGCTACAAACTGTAAACTTCCCCCTCGACTTTTACTTCTGTGACCGAGCGATTAAATAATCCTGTGGCTTCAGTGTACAGCTCTGAGATCTTTAAAGATAGAGAAGAAGAAATATTCTGAAATAAAGCTGGATTTGTGATTCTTGAAGGTGTTTGATAAAAGAGAAGTAACTCCATGAATCCGGTCTCGTTCCCTTGTGGTGTCTTCTTTGTGTCGTACGTGTTCTGTGGATGTTGGGTCGGGGTTCACCGATTGGCTGACGGGTGGAGGTGGGCGGGTCTATGTCGGTGAGGTCAGATTTAGGGACTTGGAGGTCCCCGCTTCCATAACCTTCATTTCCCTCTTTATTTTTTTAGGGTAAAAAGAGCTCGTTACATTTTTTTTAGCTCTGCTGCTTCTCGTCTTCGCTGTTTTGTTTTTTCTGAAAGCGTCAGATTACGACGTCCGTGTTTCCGGGCGCGTCCAGAATGTGTTTCAGCCGTACTCGTCATCGTCTCCTCGTGTTTTCCGTCTGGGATTATTTTTGTGTCTGGCTGAAGCTGCCTAGCTGAACCGACTGTAGACTGAACACTGTATCTTGCTGGTGAAACTTTACACTCTGTAACTGTACCTTTTTTTTTTGTTTTGTTTTTGTTGACATTGTGTTTTGAACTAAACTTTAAGTGGTTGGTCCTGCAGCCTGTTTCCGATGTACACGCACTATGTAGAGAAGGTGGATCGGTGCCGACCCGCCAAAGGTCCAACTTTGAATAGAAATACTGTGATGATGGAGCCGAGGTGTGTGTGAGTGTGTGTGCGTGTGTGTGTGGACACGCAGTCAACAGTCAGTTTGTTTTGATGAATAAAAAGGTCAAAAGGAAACTGAACGAGAGGCTGAACGGGTGTTTTTAATTATTAATGTGACTTTGATTCATTTATCAGATATGAGATGTAGACGTAGTTGATTAAATTCTCAGATATGTATACGTAGCTCTCTAAAATATGATTTGGGGTCTTAATATTATACTTTTGTGAAAGTGTCGTCATGTTGCAAGTCCTTTATGGAACTTTATTTATTATTGGGTTAACAATAGAATAAAGTGTAAAAGAAAGAATACTGACACTGTTGCAAAAGAGTAACGTAGATGAATAATGGCTAAAAATATGCGAAAGAATGGAAAAAGTGAAATACAAAGTAAAATTAAAGCTTTGCAGACATCGGGACGCCGGCTCACGCGACCGTCGCAAAAACGCGCCAAGATTTAGATGTTTGTTTCCTGCATGAAGTGATGCTGGAAATGATGCTTTGCAAACAGTCCACCACTTCCTGTAGCCACTGTGTGGCGCTAAACATGCTTTATACTGCTCTATATCAACTGTAGGCAACATCATGTAAATGTCATGTACACGGATGCAGTTTCTCACATAACACTGACTTCCCGTTGCCAGTAGGTGGCGCTATGACTGAGTGAAAATAGGCTTGTCGACCTCCTCAGGCCGTGAATTTGATCAAGTATGGCAAGTTTGAGACAGATTTAATTAAGTTCAGAGGCGTTACATGAGCATGTTGTTAAATGGCTAATCAAGTAAAATGGCCGCCACAGCGGCGCCGTTCCTTTAAATTTAAATTTTTTTATAACATTTAATCATTAAGGTCTTTAGATTAAACTGATTACATTTTAAGTGGATCTGATCAAATCCCCCGGAGGAGTTCGTTAAAGTATAGCACCTAGAAATAGCCAGTTGACCGGATTGACCTCAAATGTGTTAAGAAAATCCTTAATGCACGGCTGATGACATCATGAATATTGTGAGTTTTTGTTAAAAAAGAAAGCTGATTGTTTAGTGGATGGGATGAACAAGAACTCATGCAACTTCACACGTGTGCCATAGGTGATAGAAATAATTATTTCATGTGTTTTTTTGGCTCGGGCGTTAAAGATCTTCTGAATAGCGCCCCCTACATGTTCAGAAGAGCGGCCCCGGCGCTATGTTTAACTTACATATATGAAATTTGGTAGGCACATGTATGACATGGAGACTTTTAAAAAAGTCTCTTGGGACCATGCTCTAAACCGTCCCCAAAGTCTGTAAAGAGGACACGCCCCTTTAAGGACAGACCTCTTTGCAACCAAAGATTACATTTATTTTCTACTTTTTTAATCATTGGACTAAAAATGAGGAAGACATCGGTCTTGTTCTTTAGTTACAAGGATGCCTAAGTAGTTCATTGTTTTCTTGACAGGTATATCATAAATTATAGCACTACTTTTAAAGGCAAATAACTCACATATGAAGAGCAAAACATATTAAAAGACAGCTGCAATTCACTGTATAAACACTTATTCAGGTTACAGGGGAAAAGTTACATAATTTTAATAACTATTATTTTTTTTGTTTAATCGTGATTTAAGTAGATCATTTTACAACATGTTATATTATAATTTATATTGTAAGATATATTAAAGATATATAATTACTTTATTAATCCCCCAAGGGGAAATGTTTTTGCTACAGAAGCATGTATACGTACAGGTAAGCAATTCAATATTTAAAAAAAATACACAATATACAAAAATATAATAAAATAATTAGAAAAATACACAATAAATAAATATATATATATATATATAACAAAGCAAACAACACATTTGTGCAACGCTTTTGCCAAACAAAGTTGAGGTATTTGATTATATTTATCATGTCTCGATAACGTATATTATATCATAATTTATATTGTATTATAATTATTTTGTATTATAATTTATATTATATTGTATCATAATTCCATGTTGTTACGTTCCCGAGTATTCCTCACTCTCTATTGGCTGCCTGAGCTGTCACTCATCAGCAAGGCGGGAGCAAGGACATTCCTCCTGTCGCTGATGGAAAAAAAAAAAAAGAGAAAGTTTCCAAGATGGCGGAGTAGCTTTGCCTGTCCGCTGGAAAACAATAGAAGCAGCACCGAAGGGGCAGCGTTAGCCCGTTCCGACTGGACGAAACCGCTCTAAAAATCACACACACGCGGCTCGGGCTCGGCCAGGTGGGGAGGAGGAACACCCGGGAACCCCTCGGGAGACAAACTAACACACATAATGACTGTATTTAAACGGTAGATGAGCTAACGGTAGCTCGTAAACGAGGAGGATCAGCTGTTTGTAGGCAGGAAGGAGCGGACAGCCACGCTTTTCACAGTAAGTCCATTTAAATAAGCTTCTTCTCTCGCGGGGTGTCGGGCGAACACAAACGGGTTCAACCGGATGAACACGGACGGGTTCAACCCGCTGAACACAAACGGTTCAACCAGCTGAGCCAAGTTTGTGAAGTAGTTAGCCATCGAGCTAACTAGCTCCCCCCCCCCAAAGCTAACCAAAGCTAACTACTTTTTTTGAATTTTTTTGAAATACTCGCGCAGATTTAAAAAGTTTTCTCCCCGTGGGAGAATAAAGTTATGCAGCTCCTCCAGAGGGTCTCATCGGCTCCTACCAGCGCGCGAGAGGCCTCAAAAACACTCTTTAAATGGTAGTTTTTAAAGGAATTCTCGACGCTCCAACTTTGATTTTTTTTTGTTGTGCGTTAGTGGAGGAATGCTGCAGAGTTAACTTCGAACAGAGGGAGTTTAGTTCGCCGTTTCATTTGACTGGAGTGTGTTTTTATTATTAAATAAAGTAGCGGGCTCTGGTTGGTGTTTTTACATTAATCAGAGGTATTTTTCTCCCCCTATTTGGGGTTAAACTGCGGCTCTAAGCGGACTCCGGTTCTTTTACATCGCATTTAAACTACACTAGTGTGCAATAAGTACATATTGAGGAACATCAGGAGGCGTGATGGGATCGCGCATAAACCCCGTTGATGTTCGTGGTTCGGCGGTGTGACTGAAGGCCATTAGCGAGACAAAGGTCGCCTCCATGGAGCCAGAACGGGAGTCTTTGTAGAGCAGAGGGGGGGTCTAGAGACGCCCAGGGTGGGAAGCAAAAGAGCCCGATTCAGCGGTTTTATGGACGAAACCTGAGCCGGGGATTCTTTTTTTTCTTCTTCTTTTAAAAAAAAAAAAAACTACAAACAAAGTCTTTTATATTGATGATGGCGGATTTTGTTACACCGCGACACAGCGCGGTGATGGAGAGGCTCCGCCGGAGGATCGAGCTCTTCCGGCAGCATCACAACAGCTGCGAGAGCCGCTACGAGAGCGCGACGCTGGAGCGGCTGGAGCTGGAGCGGCAGCAGACCTTCGCGCTGCACCAGCGCTGCCTGCAGGCCAAGGCCAAGCGCTCCAGCAAGCACCGGCAGCCGCAGGCCGGAGGGGACCAGGCCGGGTCGAGAGCTCCGGGAGGAGGTGGAGGTGGTGGAGGAGGAGGAGGCGGTGTGGAGCTCGGAGAGAGCGGAGGGACGGCGGCGGAGCAGAGCCGGAACAGCACCCTGATAGCGGTGAGGGAGCACCGGACACACACACATACATGCATGCACACACACACACACACACAGTGACCGACATACAGAGACACACACTCTCACAGACACACACATATACATACACACTCTCTCACACAGACAGACATACAGAGACACACACTCTCTCTCTCACACACATAGACAGACATGCAGAGACACACACTCTCACAGACACACACATATACATACACACTCTCACACACAGACAGACATACAGAGACACACACTCTCTCTCTCACACACATAGACAGACATGCAGAGACACACACATATACATACACACTCTCACACAGAGACACCCATACACACACTCTCTCTCTCACTCTCACTCACACACCCATACACACACACTCTCTCTCTCTCACACACACACACACACACACACACACACACACACACACACACACACACACACACACACACACACACACACACAGGCTGGTGGTCCTTTAATACACCAGAGCAGCTGTGGAGGCAATCAGAGCGGCTCAGTTTAAATCAGAAGTTTGGTATTTACAGATTTCTTTCTGACTCTCTGACCAATACAACGATCACAACGTGTCTCGTGATATTAACGGCACAGACGACTGTGCGCCATGTGTGGTAACGCTGTACAGATACACACTTTTTACACTACTAAATATTAGAAACTCAACATTACAACAGCAGCACAAGCTAGTGACTCTCCTCTCTGAAACTGTTTTATTATGAAATAATAATAATAATCAGACGAGCTGCACCAATAACCAGGTGACGGAGTGTTATTCGTACTTCAGAAGATTCCTTTAAATGTTTTAGTCCACACCAGTTGACTTCTAGGGTTCTGCACTATTGACTAAACTAATATCATGATAATCAGGATTTTAATCTGGCTTTATTTAGTCACGTATTGTTTTTACTGGAACCAAATCTTAAACTTGTGTTTACAAACAGTCCCGTGCTGTGATATACTATTATTATTTAACTTTTAAGTGCGTACAATAGAGATTTATCTTTCATTTATTACATTCGACCCCCAGCTTTGTCGCGATTCATTCAGAGACGGTAATCAAAGTAAGTTTTCGGCTTGATTGGTTTATCTAAAATAAATGTCAATGTTTGATTAGTGAAGACCAGACGGCTCGCTGGTTTAAGAGTTTCTTCCCCTCAGAACTGGCCTGAAACCAGTTGCTCGTCTCCTCTGGAACTGGTGTTATTGATCCTCAGTGTCTCAGAGATCGGATCAGCCCGTGTGTTTGTTAATCAGAGCCAATCACACTGATCGATCGCTGTCTTTGTCTCTGGTCACGTGACCTCAGCATTTCCAACAGACACAAACTGGATCCGTTCAGCCGCTTTATTGCCCAACCGGCTCTGACCTTTGACCTCTTTCCTGATTTGTTTCAGTATTATTTCATTTACAAAAATGTTTTTTGGGTGGCGCTGAAACATTTACTAAATTAGCTGATTTACAGATAATGAATGGATCATTAATCGTATTGTATAATAACAGGTGGCTGATTCTACAGTTTATTAAAAACAATTTATAGAATAAATAGCTGCACATGTATTATGAGATATATCTGCTTAAAGCTGCTCACAGCGGACCAACTGAATCCTAGGTATTGATATGTATATACTTATTGATAAATGTTGGTGGCAAAACATTGTAGTCTGGCACCATATTAACATATAATTATTTATACATGCATACATATGTCAGATGAATGTATTAATGAAAGTGTTAATACTTTCAATCATTTTTTGTGTAAATGGTGGCTTTAAAAGATTCGAGCAGTTCTCAGTTGGGTTTCTGACTCAGAGCGGTACGTTTATTCATCCAGAACGTTCAGTAAACAAAAAATAATCTTAATTTCTTTAATTTTGAGCGCAAGTATTTCCCCTGAAAAGCAGTAGAATGCTTCAAACGTTCAGTGTGCAGCGCCGTCCCCCAAATGTGTCACTAGTGGAACGATTATGGATATCGTGGACGATGCAGTCAGAGCGCGTCGAGTCGGCCGTAATTCTCCTTTAAGACGGTCCGTTGTTCCTGTTCTGTTATAAACGAGCACAAGCGGCAGTTCAGGAAATATCAGGTGTTGGAAAACAGGAGCTGAGAAGAGTCCATCTGACAGGTGAGACATGTTGGTGTCATCAGCAAGCTCTTATTCCTGCTCCTGGTTTTGTCAACCATCACAGAGTAAATAACGTTTCCTCCTCCAGTATCAAGTAGAACATGTCATCAGGACATCATGGATGTTTCTCAGATCGTGCGTAAACAACCAATCAGGAGGTAACTAGTAGCGTTAGCAGCACCGCTAACGGAGAACCAGCGGAGGTTCACTTCAGTTACATGATGCGTTCAGGCTCCGCTCAGTGAAAATGAGTACTGGCTGAAGGTAAATGATAACGTTCTCATGATGCGTTCACATGTAATCTAGTAAAATGCAGTGTTGGTTTTCACATGAATATAAAATAGATATGAGAGATGAATTAGGGTCTTTTTTGATGGTTCTGGTGACCACTGAAGGTTCTAGACCTATTGGGGAGGTTTTGGGGTTCTTTTTAAGAGAATATATGGTCACTGAGGAGTTTTTAAGGCTTCTTTCAAAGGTTCTAGTGGTCAGTGATGAGTTCTAGAGATCCTTTATGAGGTTCTCAAGACTACTGAGGATGATTTAAAGGTTCTTTTCAAATTTCGTAGTGACGATTGAGGGTCCGTGGTCCTTTTTAAGATGTTCTAATGGTCACTGAGGTCCTGAGACCAAACAGCCGGCTACTTTACAATATACCTTTTTGTAATCGTTTTGAGTCGTGTCCATTTTACACATTTTACGACGCTTCAAAACAAAGGCAGTATGATGACGGAGAAACCGCGTGTATCGAAAGACGCCATGTTTGTGTGACCCTCTGTGTACTTGTACTGCATGTATCGTGTAGTATTTAAATCCTCTGATATCAGGAGTACTCTACCCTCTGTATCTGGTTCAGTTACACAGAATCTGCTCTGATGAACGCTGAGGAGTGACTCAGTCTGAACAGAAACCCCCCACCGCCCCCTCACGCTGACTCATCACTGTGTGTGTGTGTGTGTGTGTGTGTGTTTTGTGTCCTGAATACGAACACGTTGTCAGGAAACGCCTCTCTGCTCCATGTCACCTCCGCTGAGCTGTGATTGGCTCCCCTCGTGGTGATGTCACTCACTAGCCGACGTCAACACTGAATGTTTTCACAACACGTTACGACCGCTCGGCTAACAGAGAGCTCAGAGGGACGTTTATCTCTACTCTCGTCTTTTTTGATATTTAATATTTTAAAGTACAAATATTTAGTGTTTGTAATGTAACATGAGGGTATACACATGTCAATATTAGTTGAAAGGTAACATCTCAATGGTAATATTAGTAGTAATTAAGTACGTTTATATAGATGGATCAATATATTTATGAATCTAAATTAATTTGGCTGAAAATCTCACTGTTTTTATAGATAATTATATGGTGATTTACACATTGTAATCCATATCACTGACTCTCAATATATTGGCGCATATTCGCTTTTTACACATGCAAAACGTAAATAAACATTTAAGACAAAGATGTGAACAGAGGCAAGATATTTTAACTTCACTAACAACAATACATAGTGACGGTGAATATAAGATTGCACAACATTAAACAATAAATAAACATTACAATGAAAATATTTAGTTATGGACCCCCAGAAAAAGCATCTTAAATCATGGTCAGTTTCATGTTTGTTTACATGTTTCTAGTGTTTACCAGCACACAGAAGGAAAACAGTCAGAGTGAAATAAATACCGATGATATAAATATACAACCAGGATTCCATCGGCAGAAACAAAATATTCCTTCTGAAAGAATGCAATCGAGGTTTGATCAGCTGACGTAAACACGCGGGATATTTGGGATTCTTGTGGCGAAGCCAGAGACGAAACTTTGATCATGAGTCACGCCGAAGATATTTAGAAACCTTTTGTTTATTTCACTGCGACGGTAAATATGCAGCCGGCTGCTTCAGGGTCTTCTGGACAACGCAGCACTCTGAAGATGGGATCTCTTTGTGGTCAACTCGCGTTCTGAGAGCAGCTGTAGTTAGGAGTCTAGTAGCAGTATCGTTAGTTAGTATCAGTAGTTAGTTAGTCTAGTATACCCAGAATGCACTGCTCAGTGCTTTGTGACCTCCTCCCCCTCAGTAGAAGTCTTTTGTCCCCCTAAAAACAGTTATGTAACCATGGTGACAAGGGGTCGGACCAGTATTCCAGTCTCCTCTCTCTCTTTCTCTCTTTCTCTCTCTCTCCCTCTCTCTCTCCCTCTCTCCTTCCTCTCTCTCTCCCTCTCTCTCTCCCTCTCTCCTTCCTCTCTCCTTTCTCTCTCCTTCCTCTCTCTCTCCTTCCTCTCTCTCTCTCCTTCCTCCTTCTCTCTCCTTCCTCCTTCTCTCTCCTTCCTCCTTCTCTCTCCTTCCTCTCTCTCTCTCCACTTCCTGAAGTCCAGTCACAGTTTCTCTGGTTGTGGTCACATGACTGTTGGACTCAGGTGAATCCATCATGACGTCATAGTTTCACTGAAGAACTCAGAATTTAATGTGTTTTTTTTTTTTTACAGAATCTGGTGAAAATAATAGATTTTTGGGCGGCATTTTAAATTAGAATAAAATGTTTAAATTAGGATAAAAATGTTTTGGATGAAATATCACCATTTTAAGCTCAGTTTCGGTTGCATTTTCTGACTGAAGCGTTTTTCACACGTGATGCTTTCAAGGACTGTTGGAAAGACGAAGATCTGATGACTATGAATGTCGGGACGTATATAAAATACAATGCTGCATATTGCAGTAAGGGTGAGGTCTCTTCTGTTACCTAGTTGATTACCACGCTTACCCGCTCACTAATACTCCACTATTATTCACAATATATTACGACCTTTTTCACGAAGGTGGTTGGAATGAAAGGGAGGAGCTCGAGCCGCCGGTTACGTGAACCGGAGTGAGCGGCTGCACGTAAACGTCGATGTTCCTTTTCATCGGCCGTGTTGACGTCTCAGGAGTTCTTTGAGGGCAAACGCCGGAATATTCAGCGACTGTAAACGCAGCCGGCGGCGGCGTGTGAGGGTCAGCTGACGCGGAGGCCGCCGTGAATGCCGCCATCAGATCCGGTGTCGTTGCGCCGCCTGCAGAGCGAACAGATCTGATCTGCTGACTGCTGTGAGGAGGCTCTTTGTTATCTGCGTTATGTAAAGCCGCCTGCAGCCGCTTCTATTATGGGCTGCAGCTCGGAAGCCTTTTAACTCCCAACGGCTGCTGCAGCGCCACCCACAGCTGAAAAACTCTCCCTGCAGCAGACGGGAATAGAAAGTCTGTCATAAGCAAGGTTCACACGGTCATGGAAAACCTGGACAAGTCATGGAGTTTTAAAATGGTTATTTCCAGGTCTGGAAAAGTCCTTGAAGAAAAGAAGAAGAAAAAAACAAAGTTTAGTAAAAGTCATGTAAATGTGTTATATTCATGTGTTCATGACGTTCATTTACGCTGAGTTTGAAATAATGAATATGCTTTTAAAAGAAAGACTCAAAATATAAGCAGGCATACATACAGGCATCTATATAAATGTTTATTCTTTTAATCAAACTATTGTCTCATTCATTTGTGTCATTTAAGGTTTACTGTATGCTTTGTATTCTCATTGTTAGTTTAAATACTACATTTACTCACTTTTTACTGTTTACACCCAGATTTCACTAAATGTTTGTCATGGACATTTGGTTTAAAGTCATGGAAATGCATTGGTCAGAATGTGTGTGAACCCTGATAAACCCACAGCTGGCTTTATTATCCAGAACTCCCAAAGAACTTCATTTCAGGATGCAGATGTCTAAATTTACTCTTTTTGGGGAAAACACTGGAATCTATATATCCAAAATCTTTTCAAGTGTTAACGGAGTTGGAAGAAAGAATTCAGGCTCTACGTGTTCTGAGTACTAAACTATTTATGTTTACAGCCTCTCTGTGTTCAGATGTTCAGTCCGAGTTTCTTTGACTTGTGGTCACATGACTGTTGTTCTCAGATGATCTATCATGACTTCATAGTTTCACTGAGCTCAGACTTTAATGTTTTTCACAGACTCCGCTGAAAGTAAACTGTTTATTTGTGGCGATTTTAAATGAGACATGAATGTTTTTCATATTGTAATATCATGATTTTAAGCGTAGTTTAGTTCCGTTCGTCCCACGTGGTGTGTTCAAAGACCGTCGGAAAGATCAAATCAAAACATTGCGCCTGCAGGTTTTGGGGTCAAGATACTGTGAAGTTTAGCTGGAATCATTGCCAAATAGTTTAGAAATCGCTTTCCACCTCATTGTAAATGTGCCAGAGAGCTAATATTCCTCATTATTACACTTTAGTGGCTGAATATTATCAGTAAAATGCAACAGCAAACACCAGAGTGCAACGTTACGATGCAATGAAATACATAAATACATTACAAAAGGCCGTCTGAGGCCTTGTGAGGAGTTTACTGTTTCTCTGTTTAATTATAAACTGAATATCTTTTGGAGTTTTGAATCCTGATAAACAATCGGCAAACTAATTAACAATTAAGAGTAAAATAAACAATGCAATAAGAAAGACATATTGTTAAACAATAAAGATTCACATACAGAAAAAAAAGGAGTTGGCAAAGAAAATGGTGATTTAGCAGAAGAAAGATTTGCATCAAAATGTGTCGAGGAGAAGTTCAAATTTCAGCTTCATCTCTGAGTTTAAATCCTGTTTTGATAAATTAAAACATTTGGACCAGTTGGTCAGGGATTCAGTGAGTTGCTCAAAGACGCTTCGGTGGGTTTAACCTCTTCATGCCACAGTGGAAGATAAGGGTTGAACCTCTTCATGCCACAGTGGAAGATAAGGGTTGAACCTCTTCATGCCACAGTGGAAGATAAGGGTTGAACCTCTTCATGCCACAGTGGAAGATAAGGGTTGAACCTCTTCATGCCACAGTGGAAGATAAGGGTTGAACCTCTTCATGCCACAGTGGAAGATAAGGGTTTAACCTCTTCATGCCACAGTGGAAGATAAGGGTTGAACCTCTTCATGCCACAGTGGAAGATAAGGGTTGAACCTCTTCATGCCACAGTGGAAGATAAGGGTTGAACCTCTTCATGCCACAGTGGAAGATAAGGGTTGAACCTCTTCATGCCACAGTGGAAGATAAGGGTTTAACCTCTTCATGCCACAGTGGAAGATAAGGGTTTAACCTCTTCATGCCACAGTGGAAGATAAGGGTTGAACCTCTTCATGCCACAGTGGAAGTTAAGGGTTGAACCTCTTCATGCCACAGTGGAAAATAAACCGTTACTCATTCTTGTTTGTGTTTGTGACTCCAGCTGCAGGAGACGGTGAAGAGGAAGTTGGAGAGCGCCGGTTCTCCGCTGGGCCGAGACCAGGTGAACGGGTTCGGCGACGGCTTCCCCCCCAACAAGAAGGCCTGCCTGGACAACGGCCGGGCCAACGGCTCCCCGCTGGACTCTAAGGTCGGCATCAGCGACTCCCTGAACTCCAACGGGACCCACGGGCCCTCCGGAGAGCCGGCGGACGGCGTCGGCAGGGAGCTGAGTTCGGACTTCCGCCGCAAGGAGATGAAGCAGGAGCCCGACGACATCCTGCCCATCATGCCGCCGCCGGCAGGAGGAGGAGGCGGCAACAACAGCCTGTTCCCCGACCTCAACCTCAACGAGCAGGAGTGGACCGAGCTCATGGAGGAGCTGAACTGCTCCGTGGCCTACGAGGACATCCAGGACATCCTGAACGACGGCTTCGAGGAGGACCGCAAGGACTCTCTGGCGCCGGCTCCCGGTGGCGCTGGGACGGGAGGAGGAGGAGCCGGTGGTGGTGGAGGCCCCGGGTCGTCCCAGGGTCTGCTTCCTCCAGATCTGGTCAACGTGAAGACGGAGTTCTCCCCGTCCTCCGTGGCCTTCGAGCAGGACTCTCGCACCGGGTCCCCGCACGTCAGGTCCTCCTCGTCCGGGCCGCCGCCGCCGCCTCGGCCCACCAGCTCCCCCGTCGCCTCCTCCTCCTCCGCCTCGTCCCCGGCTCTGCCGCCGTCCCAGCAGCCGGCTCCTCCTCCTCCTCCGAGGCAGCTTCACCCTCCGGGGCCCCCGGTTCCCAAAGACCTGTCCCCGGCCCAGCAGCTCCAGCAGCTGGCCGCCCAGCAGCAGAGAGCCCAGCAGCACCTCCACGGCCAGATGCAGCACAAGCAGCCCCAGCAGCCGGGCGCCAAGTTCCACAGCCAGGGGCCCCACGCCCACCCGCCGCCTTGGCCCCAGATGGCCAACGCCTCCCAGAGCCCGCTAGGGGCCGCGTTCGGCATGGACAAGCCCACGAGCCCCTCCCTGTACCCGCAGGACTTCAATGCCCAGAAGCAGCTGCTGATGCCCGGTCCGCCCAACAAAGGCCCCCCCAAGGCGGGGCCCGGCGGCTACATACCCGCCGGGCACCCCGGCATGATGGGTCACCCGGCGTCGGGGCCGCCTCTCGGCCATCCGCCCGCACCGGGGGCCCAGGCCACGGCCGCCATGCTGAACTACAACAACACCAAACCTCTGTCGCACTTTGAGGCGGGGCCCGGGCCCCCGCGGCTCCCCAACACCCAGAGCCAGAACAAGGCGGCGCTGCTGACGCTGCTCCGGCAGCAGCAGCAGATCAAGCAGAAGAACAGCATGAACTTCCGCCAGCACATACCGCACTCGCAGGTAAGAGACGCTCGGGTTCAGCGGCGAACGCAGACCATTTCATAGATTCATCGATTTAATCGTTTAACCTTTTAAACACGACGGCCCTTTTTTCTTTTCTCCTGAAAAGGAGTTTTTTTTTTTTTTTTACTGTACTATCTCCTCATCCACAGTTCTGATTTAATTCATGTTAATCGCTAAAGTACCGTAACCCTCGTGAGAAGAGAGGTTTTACTTAAAAGATGGTTAAGTTTAAATACTTCCGTAAGCTCCATAACGTGCCTAAGCGACTATAACGTTCATAAGCACCCCTTACTGGATTTCAGTCAAAGACATGTTATGCTTCCTAACAATGCTTGTGTTTATTGTGATTATTATTGCGGATTTAGATGCTTTAGGTCGTAATCTTTCTAAAGATGTGCAGTATTACTCTGAAGGCACCAAACAATACAATTTAAAAACAACTCGGGGAGCAATCGATGATCCGTTTTTGGGGAATCTTGCTCAGACTCTTGACTTTTGATCATATTGATGCTGAAAATAAGTTTAAACATAATGTTTTTTTTAATGGCAAGAAGTTGCAGATTTGTTAGAGATCAAGCACAATAGGGTCTGGTATTCATATTGTGGTCATATGAGCTGTAGAACCCTAGGGTTCTACTAAGGGGAACCCAGGGTGGAACTGGTGTCAGAAAATCGTAAAAAAATGTCTTTCAGTTTCTCAAAATTCAAGGTGATGTCTTTTTAAAATGTCTTGTTTTTGTTCAAAACGGAAAGATAATCTGTTTAATGTGACGTAAGACGGAGAAAAGCAGGAAATTCCAATATTTGAGAGGCTGAACACAACATTTTCTGCATGAAAAATAACGATTAATCGATTATCAAAATATATTTTTTTAAAGCGGTCAGCTTCCTGTTGATCTTCAGCTCCAGCAAACTTTATTTTGATTTAACAAATATAACCTAAAGATTAAATGTTTAGGTCGTCAGCGGTAGATTTAGTACCAGACTCCAAAGTTATTGAATTTATTACGTTGTTTAATTATTTATTGTATTTAAACTGGAGTTTATCTTTGATAAAATATGATGAACTCACGGTTCACTTGACATTATTTTACATTAGTGACGCTGTGCCTTTTTTACTATGTCATTGCTAATAGTTTTATTTATTATTATTTAAAGCGTGGAAGAGAACGCCGTTTTCTGTGAATTTAAAGTGCCAGCGTTGGTTAAATAATCGTGATGATAATCATGAAGTCAAGCACAATGAGAAAAGTTCATGACATATTAAACATTTCTCTCTTTTTCTGGTCAAATGACGAGACGACGAGAGTCCGAATGAGACTTTGAAGGTCGAGAGTTTTGGATTTGACCTTCAGACGCTGCAGATTAATCAGAGTGTTTCTGTCCTGCTTTCATAACCCGGCCGGCAGCACATTCCTGGACTGCCGCACACACGCACACTCGCACACGCACACGCACACGCACACGCATACACACACACACACACACACACACACACACACACACACACGCACACAAGACCTTCATACACAAAGACCTTCATACCGCTTCATTCCCCAAATCTGAATACGTTCTGCAGACTGTTTCTCCCACAGTTTTTTTTACTAAATTCTTACTCCATAGAACCAGATCCCTGTGAACACAAAGCCGTTTCGGGGGCATTTTGATTTTATTTTACAAAAATTGGCAAACAATGAATCTAAATAGACGACATGTTTCCAAGTGTTATCAATGTTAGAAAATAAATGGAGGCTTCTTGTTCTATACATATTAAACTATTTCCATATTCACTCTCCTCTCTGTTCAGCAACAGTTCAGGTGAAGATTCAGATTTGTGGTCACATGACTGGTCTCAGGTGACTCCGTCTGGACTTCATAGTTTCTGAGGAGCTCAGAATTTAATGTTTTTTTTTTTTTTTTTACAGAATCTGGTTAAAGTAAACGGTTTATTTTAAATGGGACATTGAGAATATAATGCCACAATTTTAAACTCAGTTTCCGCTGCGTTCTCTGACTGAAGCGTTCATCACACATGATGTGTTCAAGGACCGTGGGAAAAAATAAATATAAATATTAAAATCTGTGGATAATGCTGGTTCTCACTAGAATAAACTGTAGTTTTGGTGATCGGCGTGCGTTGGGGTTCAGAGGGTTAATATCAAACGTGATCTCCACAGTGGACTTGGATGATATCTAACCACTGAACCCAGTGCCACACTCCCACGCAGCTGTGGTGGACTGATGCATGATGGGAGTGTGAACAATGAGGCTCTGTTGCTGCAGCAGAGTCCTGCTGGCTGTTCAGCTCCGACAGCGACGGCTTTACAAACTCTCTGTGGCCCGAAAGAAAGAAGAAAGACATTTAGCGTTTCCTTAAAGTCAGTGGATTGTGTGTGTGTGTGTGTGGGGGGGGGGGGGGGGCAACCACTCTGTCAGTGTGTGAGGTGCTTTACTGGCTCCAGTCTGTTGTTGACTGCTGGTCAGACTGGGAGAACTGGCTTTCTTCAGCGTTTAACTGCAACTCGTTGGAGCGAGAGACGCAAGATTGACGACGTCGTCCTGCGAGCGTTTGTTTTTCAGACGGAGTTAAAAGACTGCAGGTGTTGCTTCATCACACACACACACACACACACACACACGCGCGCACATACACACACACGCAGACACACACGCGCGCAGACACAGATACACGCGCACACAAGCACGCGCACAGACACATGTACGTACACACACGCATATAAACACACACGTACAAATAAACACACACATATAACACACATACAAATAAATACACACATAGACGTACACACACACATACAGATACGCGCGCACACAAGCACGCACAGACACATGTACACATGCATATAAACACACACATACAAATAAATACACACATAAATAAATACACACACACACAGACATGTGTCTCGTAGCTCTGCTGGTGTCTGAAGTCCTGACGTTCTGCAGAGGATTTATGCTTTTGTTCCTCTACGGTTTCTTTGTGAACGTCACAATAGTTGTGCAGAACAAAACGAGCATTGATGAGAAAAGGAAAGTCCTTAAAGCCTCAAACCGCTTCCTCCATGTTGGCAGGAGAAGAAGTGTATAAAACGCTGAATGTAACTGCACAGCAGCTGCTAGTAAAGACGACAAGGTCAGCAGCCACTGATGTGTTAGTCTGTAGAGGAACGCCACCAGGTCACATGACTTCATGTTATAGAGGAACTCCACCAGGTCACATGACTTCATGTTATAGAGGAGCTCCACCAGGTCACATGACTTCATGTTATAGAAGAACACCACCAGGTCACATGACTTCATGTTATAGAGGAGCTCCACCAGGTCACATGACTTCATGTTATAGAGGAGCTCCACCAGGTCACATGACTTCATGTTATAGAGGAGCTCCACCAGGTCACATGACTTCATGTTATAGAGGAGCTCCACCAGGTCACATGACTTCATGTTATAGAGGAGCTCCACCAGGTCACATGACTTCATGTTATAGAGGAGCTCCACCAGGTCACATGACTTCATGTTATAGAGGAGCTCCACCAGGTCACATGACTTCATGTTATAGAGGAGCTCCACCAGGTCACATGACTTCATGTTATAGAGGAGCTCCACCAGGTCACATGACTTCATGTCAGTCTATAGAGGAACTCCACCAGGTCACATGACTTCATGTTATAGAGGAGCTCCACCAGGTCACATGACTTCATGTTATAGAGGAGCTCCACCAGGTCACATGACTTCATGTTAGTCTATAGAGGAGCTCCACCAGGTCACATGACTTCATGTTATAGAGGAGCTCCACCAGGTCACATGACTTCATGTTATAGAGGAACTCCACCACGGTCACATGACTTCATGTTATAGAGGAACGCCACCAGGTCACATGACTTCATGTTATAGAGGAACGCCACCAGGTCACATGACTTCATGTTATAGAGGAGCTCCACCAGGTCACATGACTTCATGTTATAGAGGAACTCCACCACGGTCACATGACTTCATGTTATAGAGGAGCTCCACCAGGTCACATGACTTCATGTTATAGAGGAGCTCCACCAGGTCACATGACTTCATGTCATAGAGGAGCTCCACCAGGTCACATGACTTCATGTTATAGAGGAGCTCCACCAGGTCACATGACTTCATGTTATAGAGGAGCTCCACCAGGTCACATGACTTCATGTTATAGAGGAGCTCCACCAGGTCACATGACTTCATGTTATAGAAGAACTCCACCAGGTCACATGACTTCATGTTATAGAGGAGCTCCACCAGGTCACATGACTTCATGTTATAGAGGAGCTCCACCAGGTCACATGACTTCATGTTATAGAGGAACTCCACCAGGTCACATGACTTCATGTTATAGAGGAACTCCACCAGGTCACATGACCTCATGTTATAGAGGAGCTCCACCAGGTCACATGACTTCATGTTATAGAAGAGCTCCACCAGGTCACATGACTTCATGTTAGTCTATAGAGGAACACCACCTGGTCACATGACAAAAAATAATTTACTAAATGAACATCATGCTGTATTGAAGAAGACTTGAAACTAGAGATTGAGACATAAACTCATGTTTACAATGTTTACTGAGGGAATACATCAAGAGAAGTAGAGTCACTTATATAGACTTCTATACAACCAGAGGAGTCACCACCTGGTGGTCAGGAGAGAGAATGCAGCTTTAACACATGAAGCATAGACTTCTATACAACCAGAGGAGTCACCCCCTGATGGTCAGGAGAGAGAATGCAGCTTTAACACATGAAGCATAGACTTCTATACAACCAGAGGAGTCACCACCTGGTGGTCAGGAGAGAGAATGCAGCTTTAACACATGAAGCATAGACTTCTATACAACCAGAGGAGTCTCCTCCTGGTGGTCAGTAGAGAGAATGCAGCTTTAACACATGAAGCATAGACTTCTATACAACCAGAGGAGTCTCCTCCTGGTGGTCAGTAGAGAGAATGCAGCTTTAACACATGAAGCATATACTTCTATACAACCAGAGGAGTCTCCTCCTGGTGGTCAGTAGAGAGAATGCAGCTTTAACACATGAAGCATATACTTCTATACAACCAGAGGAGTCTCCTCCTGGTGGTCAGGAGAGAGAATGCAGCTTTAACACATGAAGCATAGACTTCTATACAACCAGAGGAGTCTCCTCCTGGTGGTCAGTAGAGAGAATGCAGCTTTAACACATGAAGCATAGACTTCTATACAACCAGAGGAGTCTCCTCCTGGTGGTCAGTAGAGAGAATGCAGCTTTAACACATGAAGCATAGACTTCTATACAACCAGAGGAGTCTCCTCCTGGTGGTCAGTAGAGAGAATGCAGCTTTAACACATGAAGCATAGACTTCTATACAACCAGAGGAGTCTCCTCCTGGTGGTCAGGAGAGAGAATGCAGCTTTAACACATGAAGCATAGACTTCTATACAACCAGAGGAGTCTCCTCCTGGTGGTCAGGAGAGAGAATGCAGCTTTAACACAGAGTGTAGACTTCAGTTGACCAACCAGCGTACATGTTGCGTCATCGCCCCCTGGTGGACTGGAGTCACAGCGCTCTTCAGTCATCATATTCCCCCTCGGTGGCTGTTGATTTTAAATAAACATGGCTGCAGCTGTGCAGTCGCTGTAAACTGACCAGCATCGTGACGTCACGTCGTACTGGCCGGCGGCCAGTCGTACTGGTTTCAGTCCCAACAGGTGCAGAGAAGACGCAGAGCAGTTTGTTGAGTGGAGGTGAAGTCGGTCTGCAGCAGGGAGGCCTTTTGTTCAGCTGCTTCAGACCGGTCTGGGCCCCACGCTCTAGTGTGTGTGTGTGTGTGGGGGCAGCTGGTTGCTAAGGCTCACAGGGGTCCGTGACAAAGCAGCCTTTCATATTCTCTGTATTTAAATATAGCTGCTGCTGCTGGTTGTATTTTCTCCAGTCGGGACGCTCTGTCCCTGCTGAAGTTAACTTAAAAACTTCTACTCGCGATACTTGTACAAACTATTGTGCCGTACAAGTACCTCTACCTGAGTGTATCCATGCTGTGCTCCTGTATATTCACTACTCCTACAGTTCAGAGAGAGATGTTGTAGTTTTTACTGCGCTCTAATTATTAAATGGCTGTAGTTTAAAATATAATAAACTAATTAATTCTGATGTCATGGTTAAAAATAACTTTATTGATCTCTTGGTGAACTTCACAAACTGCCCCATGGCTTATAAAGTATAATAGATAAATAAGTATTCAACAGTTAATAAATTAGTTTAAAATGCTGCTTGTGTGTTGATGCTTCAGTAAAAATACACATGACCAATACACACAACACATACTTGTACTTTTGATACTTTGAGTACATTTTGCTGATAATACTTTAGTTATTTTACTTTGAAGTCATTTTTATATAGTAAATCATATTTAAGTATTTCTTTCAGAAGTTTAGTTTTTATTTTACTTTAAATGTTTAACTAAATCATGAGCATGTTGTATTTTATTGTGAAAGGGTTTCTTATTGGCTGTAAAGAAGCTGCAGACTTTAGAGCTTTTTTTAACATGAACTTCATACATTTAAATAAATCCAATGTTAAGTTTAATTCCTTTCTGACTAAATTACCAGCTAATCAGTAATTTATATCAAGTAATCATTAAAGTATTTTATCAATAAAGACATAAATATTGGTGGGTTATACCTTCAAATGTTAAGAAATGTAATTTTGTAAACTGATAGTGTTTTTCTTTAATATTGAGAATTTATGTGACTGAATGATTAATAACAAGAATAAACTTTATTCTGCAGCAGAGTAAAGATACAAAACGAATAAAATGTAAATATTTGAGTAATGAAATAAATGGACTTTATTTTTGGGGGGAATAAAGTTAAATAAATAATAACCATTAATAATGTGTGTTTCTCTACCAGGACCAGAACTACCCGGCTCCTCCACACGGCCCGGGCCCCGCCAGCGTCATGGCGCCGGCGCCCGGAAGCAACGCCATGACGGCCCAGCCGGGGGCCAACGCCATGGCGGCTAACCACGGCAACGCGGCGTACCTGAGCAGCCAGGCGGCGGTCGCCGCGGCGCTGAAACAACAACAACAACAACAACACCAACAGCAGCACCAACAACAGATCCTGGAGCAGCAGAAGCAGCAGTACATGCAGAGACAGCAGCTGATGGCGGAGCAGGTGAGCATGCGACAGGAAGTAGACGGGGTTCTGCGACAGGAAGTAGACGGGGTTCTGCGACAGGAAGTAGACGGGGTTCTGCGACAGGAAGTAGACGGGGTTCTGCGACAGGAAGTAGACGGGGTTCTGCGACAGGAAGTAGACGGGGTTCTGCGACAGGAAGTAGACGGGGTTCTGCGACAGGAAGTAGACGGGGTTCTGTGACAGGAAGTAGACGGGGTTCTGTGACAGGAAGTAGACGGGGTTCTGCGACAGGAAGTAGTCGGGGTTCTGCGACAGGAAGTAGACGGGGTTCTGCGACAGGAAGTAGACGGGGTTCTGCGACAGGAAGTAGACGGGGTTCTGCGACAGGAAGTAGACGGGGTTCTGCGACAGGAAGTAGACGGGGTTCTGCGACAGGAAGTAGACGGGGTTCTGCGACAGGAAGTAGACAGGGTTCTGCGACAGGAAGTAGACGGGGTTCTGCGACAGGAAGTAGACGGGGTTCTGCGACAGGAAGTAGTCATCCAAATTAAATTCGAACTTCAATAATAATCAAAAAACAAGGTAAATGATTTAATAAAAAGAAATACATATGCATCACTACTACATCGGATTCCTATTAAGTTATAAAAATTAAATATTGTGTTAGAAAATGTGTTCACCTATAAACCGTTCACATTAACAGATGACATCATTATTTATCATATTTAGCCCGATGTTTTTTCTTTGTAACTTTATCACATGAAGAAGTTTAAAGTCAGGTTACCTGCAGGATGAATCCTCTGAGCTCGTTCCTCCAGGTATCCACAAGGAAGGAGAACCCTGTAGACACTCGCTTCCAACACTAGAGGGAGCTGTTTGTTGGTGGGAGACGGTTGAGGTTCTCTAAGGTTCTTCAGGGTTCTGCTGTAGTAAACGATGTAATGAACACTCTCTTCCTCCTCAGGAGAAGCAGCGGCAGCAGGACCAGCAGCTGCAGAGACACCTGACCCGACCGCCCCCCCAGTACCAGGACCAGCCGGGGCAGCCGGCCAATCAGAGCCCTTTCCCTCAGCCGCCAGGCAACCAGTTTACAGGTGTGTGTGTGTGTGTGTTGTTGCTCTTCTCCTCTCTCCTCCTCCTCTCCTCTCTGTGTTAACTTCCTGAAGTTCAGTCAAAGTTTCTCTGGTTGTGTTCAAAGTCTGACGATAACGTTTTTCACAGCTTCTGGCTCGTAAACGCCCCTTCATTATAACTTATTTTAATTAATTTAATTTACTTTAGCGCAGAAAATATATAATAAATCTCCCCAAAATTGTACTTTTTTTTTTTTTCAGCTCTTCTGCTGTTTATAATTAATATTAAAGAATCAATAAGAGACTTGTGGTGTTTCTCAGAAGAAGAATCCTGTCTCTCTGTAAATGAAACTCGCCGCTGATTAGAAAGTTAAATAAAAACAGCTGAACTGTTCATCACTTTGTTTCAGTCTGAGCTCAAAGGAAATGCAACATTGAACTTCTAACGATAAATAATAATGTAATGCATAATAATTCATGACGACTGGAGGATTAACCTTATAGCACAATTATTTTATAGACGAAACAAATTTGGCAGATTCATCACGAATGAAAATAATGAGTTAATTATTTCGTTTCTCTTCCTCCTCCACAGCTTCCTCTCAGCCAATGGGCGGCGTCGGCTCCATGGGAGGCCCCGCCCCCGGCTCCCAGCGCATGTTCCCCCAGAACCAAGGCATGATGGGTATGACGGGCGGCGTAGCTCCGCCCCCGACGGGGAGCCAGGGCGACCTCGGCCTGTCGTCCTGCGGAGGGGGCGTGGCCGGCGTGGACGTGCAGCAGGTGCTCTACAACAACATGAACCTCCACCCGTCTCACCCCAACCACCCGTCTCACCCGTCTCACCCGTCTCACCCGCCCCAGCAGCCCGGCCTGCAGCGCCAGCCTCTGGGCGCCATGAGCGCCGCCTACCGGCAGAACCTTCTGGCCCAGCAGCACCTGAAGTCGCAGCCCAACGCCGCCATGTTGAAGCAGCAGCAGCAGCTGGCCGCCGCCGCCGCCCGCATGCCGGTCTCCATGCAGAACAGCATGGCTCCCAGCATGCCCGGCGGCGGCGGCGGCGGCATGCAGGGCGCCCAGAGCGCCGCCGCCTGGCAGCAGCAACTGGCCAACCAGCCGCCGTCCAGCAACGCCGGCCTGCCGCCCAACGCCTTCAGCAACGCGCTGCCCAACGCCTTCCACATGCAGCAGCAGCAGCAGGCTCGGCTTCCCAAGATGGCGCCTGGCGCCGCGCCATTCGGCACCGGCAACAACCCCGGCGGCGGGCGTCCGATGGGAGTCCTGAACGCCGCCGCGCAGCAGCAGATGATGCAGACCAACATGGCGGCCGCCCAGCAGCGGGCGCCGCCCAACCCGCAGAGCCTCGGCCCGCCGATGGCCGCCCAGCAGCAGACTCAGCAGCAGGCCAATCAGAACCAGGCCGCGCTGCCCGACCTGGCGGCGTTCGGGCCCGGCGGCCGCCAGGCGCTGCAGTGCAACCAGGGCTACCAGGTGAGCCGGACCGCCGGCCAGCAGCAGACTCAGCAGGTGTCCTTCGGCTACAACGTGGCGTCGGGGAGCTTCGCCGGCGAGAGCGAGCTGGTGGACTCGCTGCTGAAGGGCCAGAGCACCCAGGAGTGGATGGCCGACCTGGACGAGCTGCTGGCCGGCCACCACTAAGTCCCACAATGCACCTGTCTGCACCTGGACCTGCTGAGACCGAAGCCCGAGGCCCCGAGGACGCTCTGGGGAAAAAGATTTCAACGATGTTTTTGAAATAAAAGATCCAGACGGGAGGTCGGAGCGTTGGCGTTAGTCGCCCGGCTGAGAATAAAAAAATTTATAAACACACCTGACTGGCAGGTGAAGTAATGAAGGCTGTCGCTGTTGGTTTTGCTTGTCCTGAATTTGATCACACACATACACACATATGTATATGTATATATAGATATAGATATATATCTATATATATATGTGTTGGTTAAAGGACAGTTCAGTCAGACCTGAAGCCCTGCTGTGTTTCAGCGGCACCAGGCTTCATAAAAAAATATGACAATTTCACGATGAATTGCTCTTTGCAGACTTGCACACGAGGTCGAACGGAACCGCCGGAGACCTTTCTGACTCTGCGGGGTCTTCTGGTGAATCTAAAAGTCGATCCGCTGAACAGGAAGTTGGTCTGTCCAGGTCACGCTCAGGGGTCAGAGGTCGTCTCTTTGAACTTTATATATGTAATTCTATATCGTGATATAAATTACTATATATTTTTTGGTATTTTCATTGGAGAAACTGTTGGAAAGTTTTATTCTGGTGACTTAAAAAAAGAAAATCCAGAAAAAAAATGTATTAAAAAAACAACCAAAAATTGACCCCAGATTAGAAAAATTATAAACAGAACTCTCGGTTATGAAAACGGTTTCTTTGGTTTCGAAGTTTCAAAAGTAAGACTTTAAATTTGTGAATTTCCGTTTCCGCCTCGCGTGTGAATCTGTAGACGGACGTCGTGTTGAGACTACTGAAGCTACGGCTCAGCGCCGAAATACTGGACCCCGCAGCGCCCCCTACAGGCCGGCAGCGCCCCCTACAGGCCGGCAGCGCCCCCTACAGGCCGGCAGCGCCCCCTACAGGCCGGCAGCGCCCCCTACAGGCCGGCAGCGCCCCCTACAGGCCGGCAGCGCCCCCTACAGGCCCGCAGCGCCCCCTACAGGCCCGCAGCGCCCCCTACAGGCCCACAGCGCCTCTACAGGCTTTAGAAATCCTTGGAAACGTTTTTGTTTTTCAGCGGAGATGAAGTGAAATCACTTTAAAAAAAGCATTAAAACGCATATTAAAGTATATTAGAGTACTTTTAAAGGGACCATCCGGTGTTTTTGCGTGTTTTACGACCGTCAACTACACAAATACTACTTACTGCGACCGCCTCGCTTCGGAAAACTTTCCTTTAACGTCACTAGAGCTAGCTACTGTTAGCCGTTAGCTACTCGGCTAAATAAAGGAGCTAACCGCTAATGCTAACGGAGATCGCGTTACGATGCGTTCAGGCTCTTTTCAGTAAACGAGTATTGGGTGAAGATCAATTACAACGCCGTCGTGATGTGTTCAAATGTAATCGTCACATCAGAAATCCATCGGCTCATGTTTGCCTTTAGTTTTATTTTACCGAGGTATTAATTTACCACGAGATGCTACTGTGATGGGATTAAAACCAGACGTGATAACTGAGCACATCTGAGCAGAAGTTAATTTTCATACTGTAGGGAAATATGTGTAAACAGACGCGGTTATTTAAATATCGACAGCCGGTTTTGTTTAGGCAAAGCGTTTCATGAGTTTATTATTTATGGATCGGCTGAATTTCTTTATATTTCTTCGACAAATCAAACGGAGACATTTCTTCGTGTGCGCCCGGAAATAAAGAAGTCGCAGTAAAACATGCAAAAACATGAATTTGTTCCTTTTTTTTTTTTATGAACTGAAGTTTAAGAGCGTGTCAAAAAGAAACCCGACGTGAAGCTCAGACACGACGAGACGCTTTCTGTTTGTTTGACATGTAAATGTGTCGGCGCTCCACTTCCTCTTCAGCGGACTCTCCTGCCTTCAGATGAGTGAAGCGTTCTGGCTTTCCACTTTAGTTTGTGACCCGTCAAATCTAAAAGAGAAGAGCTGCTGGCGACCAGAGACTGACTTTATAAAACTGTGTGACTGAAGAAACGAATGAAGCATTAAACTCCAACGCACCTGTGCTCGTCTGACGCCTCCAGGTGTTTCCTCCACATTTCAAGTTGTTTTTTGTGGCTCTGCGTCCCGTAGACCGAGCGATGGTTCATGTGTTCAACATGCTGTTCTTCTTGTGGTGCTGAAAGAAAGAAAAGAAATCAATTTGTTTATTTACCAAATATGAAACGTATGCCCAGAGTGGATCAATGAAGAAAAAAAAATGCTTCTGCTTGAAAATTGATTTAATTTTCTTCTTTTTTTTTTCAGCGTTTCCCAAATTTTCAAAATGGCGCCCGTGTGTTTCCTGACACGAGGCGGATAAACGAGACTTTAAAGCGTCCGGCGGCGGTCGAGGACTTTAACGTCGACCGCGGTCGGCTCGACGCCCGCGGCGGTCGTTGGATTCCTCGATTCCCGCCGTCGGATCTTTTAAACCTTTTCTTCTTTTAAGGCGGATCTGTGACCGGGCCCACCTGTTTAAGGTGGAACTGTGACCCGGTCGTTCTATCTACTGTACTGTTTTTGGATTCTTCAAAGAGATCGCGTTGTGTATTTTATTTGTGACGTCGTCGTCGGTTCCGACCGATCGATCTCCCGCCGAAATCTTCCGCCTCCGGCGTCGCTCGGCCTCCCGGGGTTTTCTGGGTTCAACTGTGTAAATGTCTATAAATATATTTTTTGTATGTATGCCTTTCCTAATGATCTGGAGAAGATAGATGTTATTTTTATATATTGCAGCGTTTTTGTAAGTATTTTATACTTTTGATATGGTTCTCTGTAAAACAAGAGTATTATGTAAATATAGTTCTTTAGAAACACGTTTGTTGTCCGTCTCTTTCTTGGTTCAGGGGAATTATTATTATTATTATTATTATTATTATTATTATTATTATTATTATTATTCTGTCATTTATTGAGTTTAGGTCGTAAGTAAACGTCCTAAACTCAAGTCAAAGTACTGAAGTATTATCAGCAAATGTATCAAAAGTAAAAGTACTCATAATGCAGAATGGCCCATGGAAATACTTGAGTAAAGTACTAGTATGTCAAAGTTGTACTAGAGTACAGTACTTTAGTTAATGTACTTGGTTAACTTATGTTGAATTGTCTTCTGTAGGTTACACATCAGAACCAAGTTGCATAATCATTAGTTAACTGTTTAAACTACCAGCCGGTCACTCATTAACCTGTTACCTGTTTAAAGGGACAGCAGGTTAACCGGTTACCTGTTTAAAGTGACAGCAGGTTAACCTGTTACCTGTTTAAAGGGACAGCAGGTTAACCTGTTACCTGTTACCTGTTTAAACTGTCAGCAGGTTAACCTGTTACCTGTTTAAAGGGACAGCAGGTTAACCTGTTACCTGTTTAAAGGGACAGCAGGTTAACCTGTTACCTGTTTAAAGGGACAGCAGGTTAACCTGTTACCTGTTTAAAGGGACAGCAGGTTAACCTGTTACCTGTTTAAAGGGACAGCAGGTTAACCTGTTACCTGTTTAAAGGGACAGCAGGTATCTTATTAACCTGGTTAACTGTTTAAAGTGACAGCAGGTTAACCTGTTACCTGTTACCTGTTTAAAGGGACAGCAGGTATCTTATTAACCTGGTTAACTGTTTAAAGTGACAGCAGGTTAACCTGTTACCTGTTTAAAGTGTCAGCAGGTTAACCTGTTACCTGTTACCTGTTTAAAGGGACAGCAGGTATCTTATTAACCTGGTTAACTGTTTAAAGTGACAGCAGGTTAACCTGTTACCTGTTTAAAGGGACAGCAGGTTAACCTGTTACCTGTTTAAAGTGACAGCAGGTCACTCATTAACCTGGTTCCCTGTTTAAAGTGACAGCGGGTTAACCTGTTACCTGTTTAAAGTGACAGCAGGTTAACCTGTTACCTGTTTAAAGTGTCAGCAGGTTAACCTGTTACCTGTTACCTGTTTAAAGGGACAGCAGGTATCTTATTAACCTGGTTAACTGTTTAAAGTGACAGCAGGTTTACCTGTTACCTGTTTAAAGGGACAGCAGGTTAACCTGTTACCTGTTCCCTGTTTAAAGGGACAGCAGGTTAACCTGTTACCTGTTACCTGTTTAAAGGGACAGCAGGTTAACCTGTTACCTGTTACCTGTTTAAAGGGACAGCAGGTTTACCTGTTACCTGTTCCCTGTTTAAAGGGACAGGCAGCCTTAGCCCCGCCCTCTCTCAGGTGCTCTCTCTACCTGTCTCTGTGTTGCCGGTCAGACTCTCTGCAGAGATGGAGGAGGAGGTCGTGGTCGTTCTCGCCGCTGTGACCGTGCTGGCCGTCCTGCAGCAAGGTGAGAGGCATGCTGGGAAATATGAGCCCGGTTGTCCGTATGATGCCCACTTGAATGAATGAATATATACTTTATTAATCCCCGAGGGGTCATTAGTTTTATTTGTATTCCTCTTGATTGACACTTCTTTACCTCGTCTGCCTCCATCTTTTCTCTGCTTTCATTGTTTATTGAGCGATTATGAGTTTTTTTATGAATCAGCTTTACATTCACTACAAACAGCAGCTGGACTTTGATCTTTACAGACAGCTGATTTGTTTCTGTTGTAGTTAATCAGCAACATGTCATACAGAAAAACATCAACTATGATTTACATATGTGTGTGTGTGTCTCATTGTGTGTGTGTGTGTGTGTGTGTGTGTGTGTGCAGCATATTTCTCCATGCAGGTGATCTACGCCAGGAGGAAGTATTCGGTGTCTCCGCCCGCCACCGCCGGCCCGCCGGAGTTTGAGAGGATCTTCAGAGCTCAGTGAGTCTTTAACGTCTGCAGCAGATTTATTTATTTAGTTAAAAAAAAACAGAGAATGAAACGTGTGTAATAATTCTATAATAATGTTTGGCCGAGAAGTTCCTCCTGCTGACGGCTTCATGCTACACATCGTCAGTTAAAACTCAAACGTTTGTTTATTTATTTTATACAAAATAAGTTTGATGAAAATCTGTCAGCAACTTTAAATAACCTAAAAAATACATAAATAAGAAAATAATGAGAATGCAGCTTTAACACATGAAGCATATACTTCTATACAACCAGAGGAGTCGCCCCCTGGTGGTCAGGAGAGAGAATGCAGCTTTAACACATGAAGCATAGACTTCTATACAACCAGAGGAATCACCCCCTGGTGGTCAGGAGAGAGAATGCAGCTTTAACACATGAAGCATAGACTTCTATACAACCAGAAGAGTCGCCCCCTGGTGGTCAGGAGAGAGAATGCAGCTTTAACACATGAAGCATAGACTTCTATACAACCAGAGGAGTCGCCCCCTGGTGGTCAGGAGAGAGAATGCAGCTTTAACACATGAAGCATAGACTTCTATACAACCAGAGGAGTCACCCCCTGGTGGTCAGGAGAGAGAATGCAGCTTTAAGACATGAAGCATATACTTCTATACAACCAGAGGAGTCACCCCCTGGTGGTCAGGAGAGAGAATGCAACTTTAACACATGAAGCATAGACTTCACTTGGCAACGTTTGCTTCCTCACTTCTTCACTCAGGGCCAACTGTTCAGAGTATTTTCCGATCTTCATCGCTATCCTGTGGACATCCGGAGTCTTCTTCAGTCAAGGTGAGCCGATACAAAACAACAACAACAACAACAACAACAACACCTGAACACCAGTTTGGACTTCAGCTGAATGTTGTGTTTCAGGTTTGTCTTCCGTCTGCGGTTTGCTGTATTTATACGGACGCCTGCGCTACTTTCATGGATACTCTGAGGCGGCTCAGCGACGGTAACGTTGATTTACTCAACACTTTATAAAGTTTACTAATTATTATGTTATTTTATTATTACACACAAAATACACCACTAGATAATTACATAATAGAGACTGTCGACCTGTAAAAACTTGACTGATTGATTGATTGATTGATTGATTGATTGATCGCTCCCCCTCAGGTTGGCTCCGCTGTACTTCAGCGCTAAGGTTCTGTGGGTTCTGGTCGTGTTCTCGGTTCTCGGCGTGTTCCTCTCGTTCTGCAGAGTTTACCTGCCGGTGGATCTGCTCGGCTCGGCCCTCGGCCTGGTCTGAAGGGGTCAAAGGTCACGGCACTCAAAATGGGACCTTTTGGGATAATAAAATATCAAAACCCTTCACAGTTATTATGTTTTTAATCCACAATCATTGTTATGAATGCCTTTTTTTCTGCCGAAAGTTTGGTTTGTTTATTTCTCAAATAAAGTTGCTTGTCTCATCATGTGACTAAACGCATCAGTTTTACTATTTTTCTTTTTTTTCTTTAGTTCCAAAAGTTCATGTTTATTCAAAAATAGTTGTAATATATATATATGTATGAATGCATTTGCAGCTGTGATGATTGATGGACATATATTATATTATTTTCATCCTTCATTAATAGTAATTAATAAGTTAATTAATAAGTAACAGCTCTCACCACAAGGTGGCAGCAGAACATCACATAACACACTGAAGATGATACTTTTACTTCTTTCAGAGGGAAACGTTGTACTTTTTTGTACACACTACATGTTGCACTACATTTATCTGACGACTTCAGTTACTTCACAGAAGAAAACTTAATAATTTACAGATTCAGATAATTAAAACAAAATATCATAAACTGATGAATGATGAAGGTAATGCTCCAATATTTCACAGAAAGTACAACGTTGACACAAAAGTCTGGGAGACAAAAAAAAAAAAATCATCTCACGACCCCTCAGATTCACCTGAGGGCCCTTTGGAGGGGCCCGACCCTCATGTTGGGAACCATAGGCATGTGGTGGATTTACCACAAAACAAGTACTTTTTACTTTGAATACTTTAAGTACATTTGACTGAAAATACTCCTTCATGATCTTTGAGTCGACTGAACTTTACACTAAATTCTCACTTGGAACTCTCGCTATCAGAGGAGGATTGTGGGTAAATAGTTGGTGTGTTTGGACACACACACAATGAACTGAGGTCTATTTAAAGACCCGCTCGGTGAGTTTATATTAAGATCTACAGTACACACACACACACACACACACACACACACAGCCATCAGTTCATATGTGGAATGTGTGTGTGTGTGTGTGTGTATTTTTAGTGTGTACTCGACAGCAGCAGTTGTTTCTTTTAGAATAACTTTTCCATCCAACAAAAAGCAGCTGCTTTGCTCTCCGTGACATCATGACATCACACGTATGACATCACACACATGACATCATGACATCACACGCATGACATCACACACATGACATCATGACATCACACGCATGACATCACACACATGACATCATGACATCACATCCATGACATCACACACATGACATCACATCCATGACATCACACACATGACATGACATCACACACGTGACGTCATGACATCACACACGTGACGTCATGACATCACACACGTGACGTCATGACATCACACGCGTGACGTCATGACATCACACACATGACATCATGACATCACACACATGACATCACACACGTGACGTCATGACATCACACACGACATCACACACATGACATCACACACGTGACATCACACACGTGACATCACACACGTGACGTCATGACGTGACACACATGAAATCCTGACATCACACACACGTGACATTATGACATCACACACACGTGACATTATGACATCACACACACATGACATCACACACGTGACGTCATGACATCACACACGACATCACACACATGACATCACACACGACATCACACACGTGACATCACACACGTGACGTCATGACGTGACACACATGAAATCCTGACATCACACACACGTGACATTATGACATCACACACACGTGACATTATGACATCACACACACGTGACGTCATGACGTGACACACACGTGACGTCCTGACATCACATGCGTTCTGAGAAGGTAAAACCACACAAAAGAATTTACTTGAATTCACTTCCTGTCTTCCTCAGCTGATCCCATTAAGAGCTCGCTGCTGATTGGTCGATCCAGAGCAGCCTGTGAGGAGCTTTTAATGGGATCAGCTGCAAACAGATTAAAGCCACACCTGTGAGTTCTACCTGCAAACAAGTTAAACACTTTAAATCTGGACCAATGGACAGAAAACATAAACAAATACACATTTATTTGTTTATTTTACTTCTTTGTCTGTTTGCGTCTGTAGATTTCTGCTAAATTCACCAAAAGTTATCCTTGCATAATGCCTCATTTACATATGTAAACATAACATTTCATAAAACTTATAATACAATAAATCCTCTTAATGTCAGTGATGAAGTGGTGACGTTTCATGGCGATATCTATGAGTTCATGTGTTCACCCTCTTCACCTGTAGAGTCTTCAGAATGTATTCATGTATTCATGCTTTACTTTTTCAGACATTTGTATGTTCAATAAAACAAATTATCCCAATTTTGTTAAATTTAGTTTTATTTGTATTTGATCTATTTTAATAAATAAAATACGTTTTACTTCATGGTTGATATATTTCATGATTTCTAGCTTTAAAAAAAAAAATCATTTACATTTTTTTATGTAATGTTTTGGTTTTGTTTACAAATTAAAAAAACGAATGAAAATGGGTTTGACAAGTTTCCAAAGTGTTCTTGAAGGCAGCACAGATAAACCCCGCCCCCTGCCGCCGGGCCTGAGCGATGCGTTCACGGGCCTGTTATTTTTGAAAGTTGTCAACAGAGAGAAGAAGAAGAAGAAGAGGAAGAGGAGGAGGAAGAAGAAAGAAGAAGAGGAGGAGCGGTGAGAGAGAGCAGCTTCTAACCGACAGCAGAGCTCCGGAGGACCGGGAGGAGGAGGCATGGGCTGCAGCCACAGCAAGGTGAGAAACACCGACATAACACCGGGTAGAAGACGGGAGAGTCCCGGTAAACTTCCCTCGGGTTCATTAGCAGGCGGCCGGTGTCCGGTGTCCGGTGGCCGCTGCTGTGAAGCGGCAGCTCGGCTCCTCAACGTGCAGGAGCTCCGGATAATAATGGACCCCCAAAAAAAACACCCAGCTCGCGGTCTTTAACGTTTATTCATAATTAAATCAAACTAAACGAGTGTTTTCGCGCCACAAACGGAGAAAATACGGTTTTAAAACCCGGAACGTGAACGTTACTTTTCTTTCTTCCGTTCCGAACATCTGTTTCTAATCTGGCGGTTTGAGTTCCGTTCCCACGGTGGATGGACCGCTGCACGTTAACGTTACCGTGAGCTTCACGTCGAGTTTAATCCACTTTATCATCTCTGAAATCACCTCACGGCGAGATAAAGTCTGCTTTAAGAGTTCACAGTGATTTTTACGTTTTAATCTTCTTTATCACCTCTAAAATAATCCAGATTTGAGATAAAGTATTTAGGAGTTTACAGTGATTTTTACTCATTTATTAAAAGTTTGAATCTCCTGAAATAATCTCAGTGTGAGATAAAGTCTGTTATTAAGAGTTTACAGTGATTTTAACTCACTTATGTCAAATTGTAATCTTCTTTATCATCTCTAAAATAATCCACATTCGAGATAAAGTATTTTTTTTATGATTTTACAGGGATTTTTACTCATTTATGAGCAAGTGTACTCTTCTCTATCATCTCTAAAACAATCCACATGTGAGATGATGTATTTTTGTATGAGTTTAGTGATTTTTAATCTACTTTTATAATCACTAAAATAATCTTAGTTTGAAACAGTTTTTTTTTTAAAAGAGTTTAAATGATATTTATACTCTTATGTCAAGTTTTAATCTAAAATATTATCTTTAAAATAATCCAGATTTGAATATTTTATGAGTTTACAGTGATTTGTGACAATATCTTTACTGTCTTTAAAATAATCTTAGTTTGAGATGTGTTTTTAAGAGTTTACAGTAATTCTTATTCTCTTATGTCAAGTTTTAAACTCCTTTATTATCTCTAAATTAATCTGAGATTGAGATAAAATGTGTTTTTCTGAGTTTACTTATTATATTTTAAAATAATCCATCTTTAAGTGTTTTTTTTATTCATTGTTTACACACGTGTGTCTTTATGACTTTAATATCTTTTGCGATCTCTAAAATACTATTAAATAAAAGTTTGGTGTTTTTATCTCTTAAACACACTATAATGCTCAGTGAGCTCCTACAGGCCTAATACTCTCTGATGATATCTGTTGTACATTATCTCATAATCCTATTATTTCATGTCTGTCCGCCATGAAAACATTCATACAGACACACGCTCTTCTTTCATTTCTAAATACTTCAAAATAAGTAAGATTTTGCTGAAAACATCTAAAAAGAAGTTCACCTCTCTGTTGTAGTTCTTTTTTACAGCTCATTCACTATAAGAGAATATATGAGTATATAAGTGGAATATGTATTTTTATTGGCCATTTAAACAGATTATTAGGAGTATTTTTCTGAATAATGACAATAACCTGAATATTTGCTTCATGTAAACGTAGTCGACGTGACTTTATTTTCCTTTTTTTTGTGTTTGATATTTACTAATTAAATGTTAGTTTTTTATGAACCGGTGACGGTTATAATATCGCAATATTTCAGACGACGTTGATTTAGAGCTCTATTTATTTACATCGAGATTAAAGTCTGGAGGGAAATATCTTTTAAAATGTCTTGTTTTAATGGATCAGCATTCAGTTCATTACCAAGAAACACAGAAACCTGTTGAGCTGCTCTGTTGTTGTTGTTGTTGTTGTCAAACTAGTTTGTTTATTTATCTGACGGTTTGTTAATCGCATGAAAGCATGAATAAATATATATTTAACGTATTAAAGTAAACGTGAGTTTCGGGCTGGTGGAGCGATCCCTTTGCAGTCGCATGAAGCTGATTGAAAGGCATTTTGGGAAATGTAGGCTACGTTTCTGCAATCATCACCTTCCTGCTGGAATCAACCCGTTTATTAAACAATATGTTTGAACCCCAGTGGGTTTAATGTGGGCCCAGTTTGAGAAGCCGTTACACAACATGGCGCTTCTGATTATCTCAGAATAGAAGCGACTTAGAGGCTCAAAGTCTGAGCTGCTGGTTTATAGTTTAACTCACCTGCTGCGTCTTTGTTCCTCAGGGTTCTGTTCTTTAACATCTTATTGTTTTCCCTCTTAGAGGAATATGTATTGTTCAGTCTACATCGTTAACGAAATAAAGACACACAATGCAAATGACAAATACACACAAATACACATAATATACACACAAAGACACATAATATACACACAAATACCTGCAGAACAAACAAACAAGTTCAACTGAAACGTAACTTAAAGTAATGTTGTACAATATAACGAGGATATCAGACCTCAGGTTAGTCTGTTTAGCTTAAGGCTAATGTAAGGCTATGGCTAGCAGAAGGTTATGGTTAGCTTAAGGCTATGGCTAGCAGAAGGTTATGGTTAGCGTAAGGTTATGGTTAGCGTAAGGCTATGGCTAGCAGAAGGTTATGGTTAGCTTAAGGCTATGGTTAGCTTAAGGCTATGGTTAGCTTAAGGCTATGGTTAGCGTAAGGCTATGGCTAGCGTAAGGCTATGGCTAGCGTAAGGCTATGGCTAGCGTAAGGCTATGGCTAGCGTAAGGCTATGGCTAGGGTAAGGCTATGGCTAACGTAAGGCTATGGTTAGCGTAAGGCTATGGTTAGCAGAAGGCTATGGTTAGCAGAAGGCTATGGTTAGCATAAGGCTATGGCTAACGTAAGGCTATGGTTAGCGTAAGGCTATGGTTAGCAGAAGGCTATGTTTAGCAGAAGGCTACGGCTAGCCTTATTAGCTTTTCCCATATTGTAGCTCGCTGGAGCCTCTAATCTCAGTTTATCATCTCACACGTATGCGTTATTAATTCTGACACACAACAACAAAAACAACAACAACAGTCTGCTGTTCTGCCTCCAGCCAACAACGCCACACATTCATGATGAAAACTTTGTTTACAGAAGTGTTCGTGTGTTCTCGCCTGTTGAGATCATCTCTGCAGTAAAAACGACCTCATGATGTTTTTATGATCGTCTCTGAAGCCCTCGGGTTCTTCTTGTGACTTTTTTTAATTATTATTATCATTATTGAACCGAGTAAAACATCACATCGTTGTCTTGAGTCCGTGAGGAATAAACACAGAGTATCTTCAGCCGGTTAGAAAGTATCGCTGGTAAAAGTACACACTCGCTAGTAAAACGTCTCCTGTGACATAATTAGATGGTAAATAGTGAAGCGTGTCAGTGTTGTCGCTGCGTCAGCTGGAGCTACTTTATGTACCGGTAGTTTAGTCCCGTGGGTCTCAACATAAGGGTCGGGGCCCTCCAACGGGTCACCAGATCAATCTAAAGGGGTCCTGAGACGACTAATGGGCAAGAAGAAGAAGAAGAAGAAGAAGAAGAAGAACGGGGGTTTGATTTTTAACTTTTATTCCGATTTCTTTGTAAAATGTTTGAACTTTGGGTCTTCAACCGTTAATATCATGATTATTAAATTATAAGTTCAAATCTGAAAAGTAATCAGCAGATATGAACTTTTAATACATGTAGTGCAGTAAAAAGTACAATAGTTATATCTGAAGAGTGGAGTAGAAGTATAAAGTACATACATTCTGCCGTGTGGACCTCCTCCATCGCCCCCCGCCCTCCTGCAGGGCCCGCCCCCCATGTTGAGCACCACTTCCTGCCACAGAGCTGCGGTGTGTTTACTGCCTTCACGTGTTCAGGACTTTATTGAAACGTCACCGGCAGACCAGACGTCACCTGATGGAACGCATCAATGTGTTGATTATTGATTATTGATCATCAACCCAGAGTCCCTGTTTACACTGCAGGAACCGTGGCTCCTCTCTTAACGAGGCTTTGGTTCTGCCTGCTGGTGGTCCAGATGCATTGTGGGAAATGCAGGAGCTTTTGATAAGGAAGAAAAAAAGAAAATGTGCTTATTTCTCCCCAAAAGTCAGATGTTGGATCAATACTCTGATGGCTAATCAACTCGTTACATCACTCGTTAATCAACTCGTTACATCACTCGTTAATCAACTCGTTACATCACTCGTTAATTAACTCGTTACATCACTCGTTAATCAACTCGTTACATCACTCGTTAATCAACTCGTTACATCACTCGTTAATCAACTCGTTACATCACTCGTTAATCAACTCGTTACATCACTCGTTAATCAACTCGTTACATCACTCGTTAATCAACTCGTTACATCACTTGTTAATCAACTCGTTACATCACTCGTTAATCCTTTTATTAAATCTGATTAATCAGGAGCTCTTTTGCAACAGAGACCAGAGTTCAGCCGAGAAGGAAAAAACAAACCAAACAAACTCCATCAGAGACGTCGCTACAGGAAGTTAGCCAGGCTAGCAGTTCCCCCTTGTTTCCAGTCTTTATGCTAAGCTAAGCTAACTGTGTAGTAAATATGAGTGGAATCGACCTGAACATGAGTGCTGGCTGAAGGTAAATGATCACTTCTCATGGTGCGTTCAGGCTCCGCTCAGTGAACATGAGTGCTGGCTGAAGGTAAATGATAACTTCTCATGGTGCGTTCAGGCTCCGCTCAGTGAACATGAGTGCTGGCTGAAGGTAAATGATCACTTCTCATGGTGCGTTCAGGCTCCGCTCAGTGAACATGAGTGCTGGCTGAAGGATAAAAACACAATAATCTGGATCCTCGTGGACCAGCTGCTGTAATCAATCTGGATCAATAACATGGATCAATAATCAGTTATTAGTGTGATCAGATCTGAAAGATATAAAGAACTCTTTAATGTTTAAAACCTCTTTTAACTCTTTAAACGCAGCTTTAAGGCAGTTAAACTCGTAATCCTTCAAAAGGGAAATCTAAACCGGAGGAGGAGGAGGAGGAGGAGGAGGAGGAGGAGGATGAGGAGGATGAGGAGGATGAGGAGGAGGAGGAGGAGGAGGAGGAGGAGGAAGAAGAAGTCCTCCGTCTGCTGGTAAAACGTGAAATATTTGCATGTCTTGGAGAAATAAAAGCTGCTCCTCGTCTCCGTGTTGAACGTCGTTCAGGAGATTCTTCACAGAACTTTAAATATTTAAACAACTGTGTGTGTGTGTGTGTGTGTGTGTGTGTGTGTGTGTGTGTGTGTGTGTGTGTGTGTGTGTGTGTGTGTGTGTGTGTGTGTGTGTGTGCTGAAGTATGAGGCGTGTGTTTGTTCTCTGGAAATTAGATCAAAGTAGAACTTAAAAACGGGAGGTTTTGAATTCAAAGCTCTTTAGTGGATTGTTTTTTTTAAACATTCCACTTCATTGTGTTGCGTTGTGGTTTCTGAGAAGAGGAAAACAGTCGTTATGTTGTTGTTGTTGTTGTTGTTTTTGAAGAGAAGCTTCAACAGATTTTATCCCCAAAACTCAACTTAAAAACAGAAGAGAAGAGAACCTGAATGATTTAAAGCATCAAACAGGAGCTGCCTGAAGAAAAACAGCATACTGTAAAACAATGTTGTATTTATTAACACACACACACACACACACACACACACACACACACACACACACACACACACACACACACACACACACACACACACAACCATCTGAAAACAACAGCAGAAGTAAAGGAAACGGATGAATCAAATTACAAAACCTAGAATTATAAATCCAGCTTCTGAGGCCAGCAGGTTTTACGTCTTCCCCCAAAGCATTATGGGAACTGTAGTTCCAAAGCGTGGTTCGGTCGCGTTGGCACCAAACTCTCGTTTTCAATCCGTTTTATTCGACACGCTCAAAGCTGCTCAGCCGATAAAAATAGATGTGACGTCTCACCAGGCAGAGAGAGAGAGAAGCTGCTGTCCAGGTGCATTGTGGGAAACGTAGGAACTAGTGTTTGTGGGACATCTGTCCCACAAACAAAAGAATCTCTTGTTAAAGTTTTATTGGCGAGTGCGTTTCCGTTTCTGTCGTTGAATGAAGCTTTGAGGTTTTCTTGATTGGAGGAAATGATCAGAACACTTTCCTGAAGATGATTATTGGTGTCAGCTCTCGTGTTAGAATCTCTTTCCCAGCTTCTACACGCCGTCTGGCATTAAACCTTTTCGCTCTTCCTCGTCTACCTGCTCGGCTTCATCGCTCATCGCTGGAGATAAGATTTATATCCTGAGCTCTGAGGAATGAAGCGCTGCACAAACAGAGGAGCGGAGATTTATGAGGCATTTCTTTTGAAAGAGGCCCCTGTGATGCCTGCAGGAACATATGCTTCTCCTCCTCTTCCTCCTCTTCCTCCTCCTCAGAGGTTTAAACAGACTTCAGCAACGTGTTTAAACCAGAGATATTTATTGTTTCAACTCGGAGTTTAAATAAAGTTGGTGTCCAGTTTGCTGAGCAGAGTTTAGAAGTGTTTATAGTGTGTGTGTGTGTGTGTGTGTGTGTGTGTGTGTGTGTGTGTGTGTGTGTGTGTGTGTGTGTGTGTGTGTTTTAGGGTGTGTGGGTGTGATTGAGCAATAGCATTTCTGTGTGTATTGTCTATGCTACTGTTGGTATGTGTGTACATGAGGCCTGGAGTGTGATCATCCAGTGGACCAGTTATGTAACCGGTCAACCAGTAGCAGCATTTTGCAGCAGAGTGAGACCTCCTCCTATCGGTGGACTGACTCTTGCTGCTGATATTCTTATTGTGTTCTAGAGGTGGAAAAAATCAATTCAGCATAGTATCGCAATTATTTGCGTGGCGATATTGTATCGATACACGGAAGCCGAGTATCGATCTTTTATTAAATCAATTAAACACTTTTTGGTCCTCGAATAGTAAAATCAATTGCTTTTTCAGCCCACTAGGTGGTGCTGTGTTGTGGTGAGGTCAGCGGGATGGTAGGAAGCTGGTCAAAACTAAAATGGAGACATCGGAGAAAGAAATTAGAAATGCGCCGTCGATTGGGGAAAAATGAAATATATCCTGATACTCAATATACCCTGATACTCAATATACCCTGATACTCAATATATCCTGATACTTAATATACCCTGATACTCAATATATCCTGATACTCAATATATCCTGATACTCAATGCATCGTGATACTCAATATACCCTGATACTCAATATATCCTGATACTCAATATATCCTGATACTCAATATATCCTGATACTCATTATACCGCGATACTCAATATACCGCGATACTCAATATACCGCGATACTCAATATATCCTGATACTCAATATATCCTGATACTCAATATACCCTGATACTCAATATATCCTGATACTCAATATATCACAGTATTGTGATAATATCGTATCGTGGGAACTCTGGTGATATGTATTGTATATGTTCTTATATTGTTAATAATTATAGAGAAACAGCAGTTATATTAAATAATTATTTTTAATTATTTTTTAATTAACTCTTAGACTCACAAATATTTGTCTTTTGTTGTTTAAAACTGTGTCAAGTTGTTTTAATCATAAATAAACATTGCGGTTTGTTTAGTCGTAATATTAAAGTACATCATGTTGATCCACATGCTTCTTAAGTTGTAGCAGTTTTTACCACTTTATAATCTTTAATTTAATATAATATAACTTAATGTAATGGTCATAAATACACATCAAGCCATTCAGACCGTGAGAAACTGTTTGACCTTTCTGCTCCGAAATGACACTCAGACACCCACACACACACACACACACCCACACACACACACACACACACACACACACACACACACACACTGAAACGTTCTTTCTCTTCCTGCCGTTATCAGAAGAAAAGCAAAGGCAAGAAAGGAGAGAAGAACCAGAAGAACCAGAGCCGCCGGGATGAGGGAGGTGAGTGTGTGTGTGTCTGTGTGAGAGGGGTGTGTGAGAGGTGAGTGTGTGTGTGTGTGTGTGTGTGTGTGTGTGTGTGTTTCCTCCTCTGCCTCGTTCTCACTTCCTGTTTTTGACCCAAATGTCACGAGAATCGATGTGATCGACGGCGACAGCGAGATGAAAGAGATATTATTATTATTATTATTTAAAATCACTAAACCAGCTGATTTTTATTTTAATCTTTTTACAATAAAATAAATATATTTTCTATTTTTTAAATCACCAACAGTATCATGTATTTATTCTTGGTAATATCATTTATAATATAATTTAAATATTATAATTCATACACAAGCGCGTATTTTGGAAGATCTTTTCAGCTGATCTCTGACCGGCTGATCAATAAGTGGAACTGATGACATTGGAAGCGGCTGCATTCCATTTCGGTGACTCACTGGATGAGATGCAGCTAGACGTCAAAAGGCTACAACAATAATGGGTCTGTCTGCAAAGCATGATGGGAAATGTAGTGTCAACGCTATGAACATCTCAACCTCCAAAATAAAATGAGAAAAGACCCAGATCCACAGAGACCAGTCCCTGCAGTAGAATGAGCGGTTTCCTAAAGGGCCCTGGTGCTCAGACACTTCCTCTTCAGTCCACAGGGGGCGCCAGAAACAACACTACATAAAAGTTCCTTGTCGTGGATTTAAAGTGAGTTCAACACCTGAAGAGAAACAGATAAGAACATCAAAATGATTTCAGGACTTTTTAAATGTTTAACAGAAAGATGAACGTGACCCCGGCATGTGAAGCCTGTCGAGGTCGTCAGAGGTCACGTGACTGAGTGAACATCTGTTGTGCGGCGGTGACTCAGCCAGTTTACGAGCAGCTTTACAGTCAAACCGCTCATTTAAACGCTGCCTCCTCCTCCCAGTTCTCCCAGTACAGATGTCACAGGAAACCACTCCGGGAAATGACTGCTTTTAAGTCACTCAAGATGTCAACGGTTATGTTTTTTTTTTAAGTGGTTGAGAAAGTAGTGAACAGTTTTATTTATCTTCTACATCACGCTTTCTTCATTTTATGGAGAAAAATAATATTAAATGTGGATTAATCCGCCGCTGAAAATAGTCCCTGAAGTTTGATTAAAACGACAGTGATGCAGTATTTTAAATTATTATTATTAATTTCATTATTTTTATTATTTGTAAAAATCTGATTTAATATTGTTCTCATTCTTCTGATTCTTAGCTTTTTATTTTTCGTGTGTGTGTGTGTGTGTGTGTGTGTGTGTGTGTGTGTGTGTGCGCGCGCGCGCGCACACGAAGTTATTTTATAGACTCCTCCTCCTCTGACTGACTCCTCCTCCTCCTCTGTGACTCCTCCTCCTCCTCTGTGACTCCTCCTCCTCCTCTGTGACTCCTCCTCCTCTGTGACTCCTCCTCCTCTGTGACTCCTCCTCCTCCGTACTGACTCCTCCTCCTCCTCTGTACAGACTCCTCCTCCTCTGTACAGACTCCTCCTCCTCTGTACTGACTCCTCCTCCTCTGACTGACTGACTCCTCCTCCTCTGACTGACTGACTCCTCCTCCTCTGACTGACTGACTCCTCCTCCTCCTCTGTACTGACTGACTCCTCCTCCTCCTCTGTACTGACTGACTCCTCCTCCTCCTCTGTACTGACTGACTCCTCCTCCTCTGACTGACTGACTCCTCCTCCTCCTCTGTACTGACTGACTCCTCCTCCTCCTCTGTACTGACTCCTCCTCCTCTGACTGACTGACTCCTCCTCCTCTGACTGACTGACTCCTCCTCCTCCTCTGTACTGACTGACTCCTCCTCCTCCTCTGTACTGACTGACTCCTCCTCCTCCTCTGACTGACTGACTCCTCCTCCTCTGACTGACTGACTCCTCCTCCTCCTCTGTACTGACTGACTCCTCCTCCTCTGACTGACTGACTGACTCCTCCTCCTCTGACTGACTGACTGACTCCTCCTCCTCCTCTGTACTGACTGACTCCTCCTCCTCCTCTGTACTGACTGACTCCTCCTCCTCCTCTGACTGACTGACTCCTCCTCCTCTGACTGACTGACTGACTCCTCCTCCTCCTCTGTACTGACTGACTCCTCCTCCTCCTCTGTACTGACTGACTCCTCCTCCTCCTCTGTACTGACTCCTCCTCCTCCTCTGACTGACTCCTCCTCCTCCTCTGTACTGACTCCTCCTCCTCCTCTGTACTGACTCCTCCTCCTCTGTACTGACTCCTCCTCCTCTGTACTGACTGACTCCTCCTCCTCCTCTGTACTGACTCTTCCTCCTCCTCCTCTGTACTGACTCCTCCTCCTCTGACTGACTCCTCCCCCTCAGCAGGTAAACGAGCGTCAGGTGAGCCGGACGTCTGTCTGGAGAAGCAGCTCGAGCGCTTTGAGTGGCAGCTGAGGATCTTGAGGGAGGCCAATGGGAACCCGGAGAGGGCGGAGCTTCTGAGAGGCCACGCCGACAAGGAGGTGTGCTTCCTGGTGCTGAGCCTCCTGGATAAGGTGAGGCTCCTTATCAATATGTATTGATCACTGTGAGGACTCCTTATCAATATGTATTGATCACTGTGAGGCTCCTTGTCAATATGTATTGATCACTGTGAGGACTCCTTATCAATATGTATTGATCACTGTGAGGACTCCTTATCAATATGTATTGATCACTGTGAGGACTCCTTATCAATATGTATTGATCACTGTGAGGCTCCTTATCAATATGTATTGATCACTGTGAGGACTCCTTATCAATATGTATTGATCACTGTGAGGACTCCTTATCAATATGTATTGATCACTGTGAGGACTCCTTATCAATATGTATTGATCACTGTGAGGACTCCTTATCAATATGTATTGATCACTGTGAGGACTCCTTATCAATATGTATTGATCACTGTGAGGGCTCCTGATCAATATGTATTGATCACTGTGAGGCTCCTTATCAATATGTATTGATCACTGTGAGGGCTCCTGATCAATATGTATTGATCACTGTGAGGCTCCTTATCAATATGTATTGATCACTGTGAGGCTCCTTATCAATATGTATTGATCACTGTGAGGCTCCTTATCAATATGTATTGATCACTGTGAGGACTCCTTATCAATATGTATTGATCACTGTGAGGACTCCTTATCAATATGTATTGATCACTGTGAGGACTCCTTATCAATATGTATTGATCACTGTGAGGCTCCTTATCAATATGTATTGATCACTGTGAGGACTCCTTATCAATATGTATTGATCACTGTGAGGCTCCTTATCAATAACACTTTATTGATCACTGTGAGGCTCCTTATCAATATGTATTGATCACTGTGGGGAGCACTTGTATTATAATTTTAATTAACATAGTATTATTTCTTAATTTTTTAATTGTCTTATTATGATTTATTAATATAATTGTCATTTTTATTTTCATAATTGTTATTGCCATTTTTTTCTTATTATTTAAACATTAACATTTAAATGTTTATTTTATTATATATATTTGTTTAAAATTATATTAAACATAATTACAATATTTTAATACTATAATTAATATCAATCTATTTACATAACATACTTTTTATCTTTATTTTAATTATTAAATGTATTTATTTTCCTATTTTAACTTATTAAAATACTATATTATATAATAGTTTTTATTGTTATTATATATGAACATATTTATTAATTGTTTTGTTACTTTAATTGTATTATATTTTAATTTTCTATATTTCTGGAAATATTGTTAGTAACTTATAATTTTTTATATTTAAAAAAGATGTATTTATTATTATGGTGATTTAAAGCACAGAGTGAATAAATGTTGTAAACATGAGCTCTGTGTGGAGCGATGATGATGATGATTATGAGGCTGTAACCTTCCTCACATTACAACATGATGGTTCTGCTGCAGCAGGTTCAACGTCTGGTGGAAAGAATGAGATCACGTCTCAGTCACATGACCTCATCACGTGACCTCATCACGTGACCTCATCACATGATCTCATCACGTGACCTCATCACGTGATCTCAGTTGATGTGTTTTTATTTCTGCTGTCTGTTAATTATTAATTAACTCGTGCGGCTGCAACTCTCCCTCTTTTTTTTCCACTTTTGATTTGGGTGTTTTTCCGGTGACGTCGCTGCTGGGAGCGCTCCAGTGTTCCCAGTGTTCCCAGTGACGTCGCCGTGTTCCTTCATGGTTTCCCTCTTCGCCTCTGACGTCTTTATTATTATTTTTCAGGTGAAAACTGAGACGACGGCCGATCTGAACGTCCTGCATGAACAGAAAAGTGAATCCGCTACGAAAGAACACGAGAGGAGCGCCGAAGGTAACGAGTTACGTTTAAATAACTAAAACACATTACAACAGTTTAAATTACTAAAACACATTACAACAGTTTAAATAACTAAAACACATTACAACAGTTTAAATTACTAACATACATTACAACAGTTTAAATAACTAACATACATTACAACAGTTTAAATAACTAACACACATTACAACAGTTTAAATAACTAACATACATTACAACAGTTTAAATAACTAACACACATTACAACAGTTTAAATAACTAACATACATTACAACAGTTTAAATAACTAACATACATTACAACAGTTTAAATAACTAACATACATTACAACAGTTTAAATAACTAACACACATTACAACAGTTTAAATAACTAACATACATTACAACAGTTTAAATAACTAACATACATTACAACAGTTTAAATAACTAACACACATTACAACAGTTTAAATAACTAACACACATTACAACAGTTTAAATAACTAACACACATTACAACAGTTTAAATAACTAACACACATTACAACAGTTTAAATAACTAACACACATTACAACAGTTTAAATAACTAACATACATTACAACAGTTTAAATAACTAACATACATTACAACAGTTTAAATAACTAACATACATTACAACAGTTTAAATAACTAACACACATTACAACAGTTTAAATAACTAACACACATTACAACAGTTTAAATAACTAACATACATTACAACAGTTTAAATAACTAAAACACATTACAACAGTTTAAATAACTAACACACATTACAACAGTTTAAATAACTAACATACATTACAACAGTTTAAATAACTAACATACATTACAACAGTTTAAATAACTAACACACATTACAACAGTTTAAATAACTAACACACATTACAACAGTTTAAATAACTAACACACATTACAACAGTTTAAATAACTAACACACATTACAACAGTTTAAATAACTAACATACATTACAACAGTTTAAATAACTAACATACATTACAACAGTTTAAATAACTAACATACATTACAACAGTTTAAATAACTAACATACATTACAACAGTTTAAATAACTAAAACACATTACAACAGTTTAAATAACTAACATACATTACAACAGTTTAAATAACTAACATACATTACAACAGTTTAAATAACTAACACACATTACAACAGTTTAAATAACTAACATACATTACAACAGTTTAAATAACTAACATACATTACAACAGTTTAAATAACTAACATACATTACAACAGTTTAAATAACTAACATACATTACAACAGTTTAAATAACTAACATACATTACAACAGTTTAAATAACTAACATGCATTACAACAGTTTAAATAACTAACATACATTACAACAGTTTAAATAACTAAAACACATTACAACAGTTTAAATAACTAACATACATTACAACAGTTTAAATAACTAACATACATTACAACAGTTTAAATAACTAACATACATTACAACAGTTTAAATAACTAACATACATTACAACAGTTTAAATAACTAACATACATTACAACAGTTTAAATAACTAACACACATTACAACAGTTTAAATAACTAACACACATTACAACAGTTTAAATAACTAACACACATTACAACAGTTTAAATAACTAACATACATTACAACAGTTTAAATAACTAACATACATTACAACAGTTTAAATAACTAACACACATTACAACAGTTTAAATAACTAACATACATTACAACAGTTTAAATAACTAAAACACATTACAACAGTTTAAATAACTAACACACATTACAACAGTTTAAATAACTAACATACATTACAACAGTTTAAATAACTAACATACATTACAACAGTTTAAATAACTAACACACATTACAACAGTTTAAATAACTAACACACATTACAACAGTTTAAATAACTAACACACATTACAACAGTTTAAATAACTAACACACATTACAACAGTTTAAATAACTAACATACATTACAACAGTTTAAATAACTAACATACATTACAACAGTTTAAATAACTAACATGCATTACAACAGTTTAAATAACTAAAACACATTACAACAGTTTAAATAACTAACATACATTACAACAGTTTAAATAACTAACATACATTACAACAGTTTAAATAACTAACACACATTACAACAGTTTAAATAACTAACATACATTACAACAGTTTAAATAACTAACATACATTACAACAGTTTAAATAACTAACATACATTACAACAGTTTAAATAACTAACATACATTACAACAGTTTAAATAACTAACATACATTACAACAGTTTAAATAACTAACATGCATTACAACAGTTTAAATAACTAAAACACATTACAACAGTTTAAATAACTAACATACATTACAACAGTTTAAATAACTAACATACATTACAACAGTTTAAATAACTAACATACATTACAACAGTTTAAATAACTAACATACATTACAACAGTTTAAATAACTAACACACATTACAACAGTTTAAATAACTAACATACATTACAACAGTTTAAATAACTAACACACATTACAACAGTTTAAATAACTAAAACACATTACAACAGTTTAAATAACTAACATACATTACAACAGTTTAAATAACTAACATACATTACAACAGTTTAAATAACTAACATACATTACAACAGTTTAAATAACTAACACACATTACAACAGTTTAAATAACTAACACACATTACAACAGTTTAAATAACTAACACACATTACAACAGTTTAAATAACTAACATACATTACAACAGTTTAAATAACTAAAATACATTACAACAGTTTAAATAACTAACATACATTACAACAGTTTAAATAACTAACACACATTACAACAGTTTAAATAACTAACATACATTACAACAGTTTAAATAACTAACACACATTACAACAGTTTAAATAACTAACATACATTACAACAGTTTAAATAACTAACATACATTACAACAGTTTAAATAACTAACACACATTACAACAGTTTAAATAACTAACACACATTACAACAGTTTAAATAACTAACATACATTACAACAGTTTAAATAACTAAAATACATTACAACAGTTTAAATAACTAACATACATTACAACAGTTTAAATAACTAACACACATTACAACAGTTTAAATAACTAACATACATTACAACAGTTTAAATAACTAACACACATTACAACAGTTTAAATAACTAAAACACATTACAACAGTTTAAATAACTAACACACATTACAACAGTTTAAATAACTAACATACATTACAACAGTTTAAATAACTAACATACATTACAACAGTTTAAATAACTAAAACACATTACAACAGTTTAAATAACTAACACACATTACAACAGTTTAAATAACTAACATACATTACAACAGTTTAAATAACTAACATACATTACAACAGTTTAAATAACTAACATACATTACAACAGTTTAAATAACTAAAACACATTACAACAGTTTAAATAACTAACATACATTACAACAGTTTAAATAACTAACACACATTACAACAGTTTAAATAACTAACATACATTACAACAGTTTAAATAACTAACATACATTACAACAGTTTAAATAACTAACATACATTACAACAGTTTAAATAACTAACACACATTACAACAGTTTAAATAACTAACATACATTATTAATGTCTGACTGAGATGCAGAGCTGCTCTCCTCCCGACAGGAACACCACTCTGCATCATTTCGATGAGTGAAAACTGACTTAGTTTTTTTGTTGTGTTTTTAAAACGCATCGAGTTTAAAATCATGTTTTTATTTACAGTCGCACAACTTTTAATTCTTATTTGATGAGACTTTCACTCAGAAACCTTCTCACCAGCATTTAGTCAGTTTGTGTCTGCACACAATACAAAATGTGTTTTTGAAAGAATCTGTTTAAACTTGTCGACTTTCCCTGTTGAAAGCTGCCAAAACAAGTCACTTAACATTTAAATACATTGTCTTAAAGTTGTATTTCTTTAATTTCTCTGCTGTATTTGTGTGTATAAATAGTGAAACACAATTTTTGGGTTTTATCACTAAAGATTTGTACATTTTTATAGACACCCGTGTCATTTTTGGGGTTTCTAGCAGATTTATTCTGTTAAATAATTCCGGTTCTGAGGTGAGTTTGTGCTGAAGAACCGAGCCGCGTGACGTGGAGTTTATTAGCTGCTACACCGCAACGAATGCACAGGAAGTCTGCAGAAGGAATCACGACAGCAGAAGGTTTTGTGCCATTAAAAGGTCTTTTAAAATGTTTTATTTCTTGTTTTTTCTTGCAGCACTGCAAAAGAAACACGAACAAGAGAAAACTGAACTGACGGAAAGGTTTCAGGCGGCTGAGAACGTCCTCAAGGTGAAACGACACAGACGTGGTTTCACCCAGTGGCCGCTCGCGGTATTGCAGCGGTTTCCCCATAGAACACAACTATAAAAGAGACGCCTGTAAAACCGTTGACCTTGACCTATAAACGAGGTCGATCGCGACTCTTTCGCTGAGGTTTTTATATTTGTAAAACCTTCTTTGAGCTGAGAAAAGCGATTTTAAAAGCGTTGAGACCTGCTGTTTAGTTAGTGTTAAAATGTTAATCGTATCAGTTTTCCTGCATATATATATTTATTTTAAATGTTTTTTTAAATTTGTGCCGTGAATGAAGGGTGAAGTGGAGCATCTGACCGCAGAGCTGCAGGTTTATAAGCAGCTGAAGAAGAGAGTGGCCGAGTCGACGTTTAAGAAAGACCTGCAGAGGAACATTCAGGTGTGTTGGGCTGTTCACAGACTGAGAGGTCATCACTGTTTAAATGGCTGTTATTGGAGGAGAGAAGTCTAATGTTGGGCTTTAAGGAATTAAAGTTATAAAAGCTTGAAGGTAAAATGCAGGTTTTTGATGTTGACAAACTGAAACAGAGGATTAAAGTGAGTCATTCCTTACGTCTGATGTGTTCACAGCAAGAGAATATTTAGTGCAACGAGATTTCATACAAGCAGGTTTCTTACGCTCATGGAAAACCTGGAAGAGTCATGGAATGTTTCCAGGCCTGGAAAAGTCCTTTAAAAAAAAATCCCCAAAGTTTAGTAAAAGTCATGTAAATGTGTTATATTCATGTGTTCATGACGTTCATTTACGCTGAGTTTGAAATAATGAATATGCTTTTAAAAGAAAGACTCAAAATATAAGCAGGCATACATACAGGCATCTATATAAATGTTTATTCTTTTAATCAAACTATTGTCTCATTCATTTGAGTCATTTAAGGTTTACTGTATGCTTTGTATTCTCATTGTTAGTTTAAATACTACATTTACTCACTTTTTACTGTTTACACCCAGATTTCACTAAATGTTTGTAATGGACATTTGGTTTAAAGTCGTGGATCCATTGGTCAGAATGTGTGTGAAGGCTGTGTATTAGTAGAGCGCTGACGACAATATGTGTATAAATATGCGTATAAAGCACAGACTAAATGTTCATATTCTGTTGTTTTTAGCAGCTACAACGTGAGCAAAGCTTCATTCAGAAAACCAGCGTTTTAAAAGTCGTTTACTTGTCGTCTCGAGGAGAAAACTAACAAAACGTGGATTCAGACTTTTTACGAATCGCCGTCATTGTGTCGTCTTTTCTGCGTCTTTTTAGTCCGTTAATTGTAATGAAACGACAAAGACGTTTATTTTGGGTTCAAACTGCTGCATTAAACCTGTTTGGATAAACACAAAGTCATCCTGCGAGTAACTCCAGTTCACTTCCAGCGTTGTTTGTGCCTCCAGGCCCATGGCAGCCCAGGTGCATTCTGGGAGTCGGAGCAGGAGTCCCTGCTGTTCGTGATCGAGATGAAGAGCGAGCGCGTGCAGCAGCAGAGCCGGAAGCTGCAGCACATGGAGGCGCTGGTAGGAAAGCTCTGCTTCTCTCTGGAAACAAGTCTCTCCTCTTCCTCATTATTCCTCTTCCTCATTAGTCCTCTTCCTCATTAGTCCTCTTCATCGTGTTCTCAGGTGGAGAAGAATCTGTCTTTGGAGGATCAGATCGTCTTCGTCCTGCAGCAGAACGAAGACCTGAGAGTCCGGATCGACAACGGCCAGAGTCTCATTCAGTAGGCGGCCTCTCTTGTTCCTGATCTTCTTCTTGTTCTTCTTGTTGTTGTTCCTGATCTTGTTTTTCTTGATCTTGTTGTTCTTCTCTTCTTGCTCACCTCTTGTTGTTCTGGTTCTTGTTCTCATTGTTGTTGTTGTTCTTCTTCTTCTTGTACTTCTTGTTGTTGTTGTTCTTTTTTTCTTGTTCTTATTCTCTCTTGTTGTTCTGCTTCTTGTTTTCATTCTTCTTCTTCTTCTTGTTCTTTTTTCTTGTTCTTCCTGTTTTTCTTCTTGTTCTGGTTCTTTTTGTTCCTCTTCTTGTTCTTGTTCTCTGAAACCATGAGCAGCTCGATGATAACAATGTGGCGCCGCCTGCAGGACGATTTACGTCTCTGCTCCAAAACATTTAGTTTAATTTTCAGTCATTTTAAACTTAAAATGAAGGATAGAATATTTATCAAGACGGTTTCAGAACTTTGAGAGGATTAAAAAATGTGTAATATCTAATATCTAATATATTATTATTATTATTATTATTATAATACTCTAAAACGGAACAAATCAGGAAATCAAATGACTAATATGGTGAATCTATATTATGATTTTTTTTAATTTTTTTTTATGTTGTCCCAGCATGAATCCATGACAAAAAAAAGTATGAAAATAACTTAGTACTTGTTTTTTTTATTATTCTTTAATTAATTAAACTGTCAAACAGAAACCCTGAATCCTCAAAATGGGTTAAAATAAAACAGTTTCTGGTCTTTAGTTTAGTTCAGACGGTAAACATGTCACGTTTTTGCTCTTTAAATTAATTAAAAGATAATAATAGTAATTTATCTGTTTTGTAATGTTATCAAATAGAGTATTGGGTATAGAAAGGAAAGTGCAGAGAAACGAGAAAGATTAAACACAGAAGTATTTCCTGTTATTGCCCAAAGCTTTTATACAATTTATTGGTTTAAACCTTCAAAAATAGTTTTGCTTGTTATCATAAATCATTTCTCAGGAAACTAACTCAAGTTTGCTTTTTCTAAATCGATCTCGTTGGCAAAGCATGAACAGAATGTCCCCAAAAGATCCCGCAGGGTGTTGACCTGAATGCATGCAGTGAATCCTCCTCTTGTTTCGGTTCCCAGGCAGCTGTCCAAGGAGCAGCAGGACCTGAAGGGGGCGCTGGAGAGGACGGCCGTCGTGAACCAGAAGCTTTCTCAGGAAAAAGAGCAGCTGATGTTCAAGCTGCGGCACAGGGACTCGTGTCCGACCATCCACCTGCCCGTCATGATGCAGGAGATCGCCCCCAGGTGATCCCAGAGACCAGAGGTACTGGTTTACGGCCACTCGGAACTCAAACTGGGGGCTGCTGGTCTCACCGACCGCCTGCAGGTTCTGGGTTCAAGTCCCGGGGCTTTAAACTTGATCCACAAGTCTGAATATTTCCCATTTTTCACTGCAACTCCACTGGTTAACGTTCTGATGTGACAACAAGGGCTTTGCAATGGTTCCGGGTCTTCAAGCCGGTTTGGACCCCATGACTAAGCCCCCCATCCTAACCCCCCATCTGGGTAACGGTGCGGCCAAAACAATCTGTTGTTATTGAGAAATATCCGCTGATTATTGGACGTTACGACCTTTTTTTGTTCCGGTGTGGCGTGGTGACAATTTGAGGATGCTAGCTGGCGAGCTAACGGCTAACCAATCACAGCTAGCTAGCTAGCCACAGTGGGCTACAAACTAGAAGACCAGTCGGGCTTAGTTTCTCCGAGAGGCGTGTTTGTCTCTTTCTGAGCAAATCCATTAATCATGCCCATAATTTGGCCGTTATTAAAATTAATAAAAGCTTGCGTGACCGTGCCGCTACCTTTCTGCTAAAGTGCCTTAGACTCATAATGACTGTTCCTGGTTGCTGAGCGTACGCCCGACATCCTTAAACATCTCGAGAGTTCAAAACCGGCTGTCTGGCTTCCAGAATTATGTTCAACACAAACGTTGGCAGGAAAACAGGATCGCTAGCGCTCTCTTTTTTTATTTTATTTTATTCCTCTTAACCGACTGTGAAGCTTTCAAGAAGCACTTGAGTTTGTGTTTCCTCGTAATCCTGGACTTCAGGTACTCGACCAATAAACTACTTTAAGGCCCCGAACTGTTCCAGTCTGTAAGATCCCGCCAAGGCCTCGAGTTATCAAGGCCTCGAGTTATCGAGGCCTCGAGTTATCGAGGCCTCGAGTTATCGAGGCCTTGAGGTATTGAGTTATCGAGGCCTTGAGGTATTGAGGTATCGAGGTATTAAGGTCTCGAGGTATTAAGGTATCGAGGTCTCGAGGTATTAAGGTATCGAGGTCTCAAGGCCTCGAGGTCTCGAGGTATTAAGGTATCGAGGTCTCAAGGTCTCAAGGCCCCAAGGTCTCGAGGTATTAGGGTCTTGAGGTCTCGAAGTATTACGGTATCAAGGTCTCGAAGTATTGTTGTGAGGGAGACTTTAAGGACTCAAGGAGCCTCTTAGAGACTTTAAGGACTCAAGGAGCCTCTTAGAGACTTTAAGGACTCAAGGAGCCTCTTAGAGATCCTCACAATCAAACTCCATCTCAAGAGATCAGTCAAGGAGCCTCTGGGAACTCAAAACATTCAGAACACAGAATATAAAGTTAAAGTATTTAAAACCTTTGAATTCACCAACTCTCATCAACTGTGACACATTTCTGCTTCTGATTAATTAAACCCGATGCCAAAATGTTTTGTCTTTTTTAATCGTAGTCAGTTTGCTTTTTACTCATTTCCTTTATTTTGTGTGCCTTGTTTTCTAGATTTCTCGTTCTGTGGATGTTATTGGTCAGCTGACACATTTTAATGTAGAGTTTCTTTTAGGGAGGGGGGAGACGCCACTTCAACTTGAGCTCTGTTTTGTTTTGGGATTTTTGAACATGTAGAATTAATTTTTAGCGCGATAGTTAACCGATGCGCTCGTTTCTTCATGATCGCTACGCACAAGTTTTATATCCCGAAACTTCAGTTTTCCTCCCGAACAAATGCGATGTTTCCTGTACTTTGAGATTAAAACCAACGTGACTAAATATTCTGTTAACGTGACAACACTGAATGTTACGCGCTGTTATTCCACGTTGTGAATATCTATGCGTTAGTAAAATGCTGCCGTTAGCACGTTAGCATGTTAGCATTCAGCTTGGATTGGTAAACCGTGCAACATTTTTTTTTTTCGCATCCTAAAAAATGTTTACTCCACGGAGATGAATCGTTAACATTTTTATTTCTACACACAAAACCCCCGTGAGCCTTCCTGTACTTTGAGATTAATGCTAGCTTAATTGTTAGCATCCCATGCTAACAATCGATAAATAAATAATCGCAGAACAACAATCACTGTGTTTACGTCTGGCCTTTAAAAAGCTCGATAACTTTCATTGTGTTACTTTTTAAAGATGTGAAAAAATATCGCCATGTTGTCATTTAAAGGTTTTTTCTCTTTGTTGAGTGACGATGGATTTATGGGATGTTACGTACATGTTGCCAAAAAGCCATTCATCAGTGTTTTGACAACTCCTCCTTATGCACTAGCACTTTGACCAGTATTTAGGGGTTTGGATAAGAGAGACTGTTTTCATGTTGTATAGTTTTGATTTAGTTTTTTTGTTGGGCTTTTCGTGTAAAAACGTATTTCATCTTTTCTTGGTTGGATTGAAATCCATCGGTTTGTTTTTTTCCTTTTTGTTTTTGGCTTGACTAAATAAAAATATGCAACTAAAACTGATGTTTGAGTCTTCTGTTTACAAAGATGCATAATAAATAAAAACAACAACCAGTTGCTCTTATTTCTCTCTTTAAACCTTTTAAAAAATAAAATAAGAGGTTTACATTATTGAATAATACATTGCATGGACACAAAGGTTCATGTCATCATATTGACTTTTATATTAAATTATAGTTTTTTTTTTATATATTCAAGCATTTTTTTTTTGCCATAAAACCTGATATTGCTCAGGTTTTTACAATATTTGTGGGCCACACAAGATATTGAGAAGCATTTTGAGTTGCAGAAATTGAATTTGGGCAAAACGGACCAGCCTGCCACATCATTTTTTCCCTTTGGGGTGTCTATGAGATGAAGCCCTCTGTAGGCGGAGACTTTTGTTTCCATCAAAAGATGTGGCAACCCTTCGTTCCTAAGACATTATACCAGGGGTGTCAAACATACGGATCCGGCCCGCCAGGGGGTCCAGTCCGGCCTGCGGGATAATTGTTAAAATTGCAGAAAAAAATAAATAGTATGGAAAAAAATAAATAATAATAATTAGCTGAATCAGGAATCAAACCTGAGCCACAGTTGCAACTGATTGGTGGACTGACTTTACTAAACATATTGCGTAACTGGGAAGGAATCTGCAGAGGAGCGCCCAGGCAGGTAAACAGTGGGCTGATGTCTGGATTTTTGGTCTTTATGTTTCTAGTTCATTGAAGAAAGACCTTAAAATAGGATTTATCATCCAACAACCTTCACCAATGATTTAAACATAGAGAAATATTGTCATTATGTATGCGTTATTATAATACGGGTAGATCAAAGCAAGCATTCTGATTGGTTGAGAGTGAGTCACGGGGTGTACTTTATTCAGCTGCGCGTCGGCCTAACAACTCCCCTGAACAGGACAGCACTGCCTCTCGTACCTTATTGCTTCAATATGCTGTGATTTTACTGGTCCGGCCCACTTGAGATCAAAGTGGGCAGCATGTGGCCCCTTCGCTAAAATGAGTTTGACACGCCTGCATGAAACTGTCCATATCAGTAATGATGTCCAACATAATGTTCACATTGAGATCTGATGTCTTTTGAAAGTGTTTGTTTACTCTTTTTTTTACATTAATATCTTCCCCAACAATCCCCTCCCCACTTAAAACAAAATAATAGTAATAATAACCTAATGAAATACATAAGTATAGGTAACAGATGATTAACAAAGTGGTGGTGATATAAAAAACTATATATATGTTTTTTCTCATGTATATCTACAGCAATCAAATCAACTCATTTCCCCATGACATGAATGGTGTAATGCACCTGTTTGTCCTGTAGAGAGCAGCAGAGGACTATTGACAGTCAGAGGTTTCGTTCCAGCAGCAGAAACATGAGCAAAGTGTCTTTGCTCATGTTTCTGCTGCTGGGATCGAACCTGTGACCTTTATGCTCCAGAACCACCTGGAGCGGCTCCGCTGGACACATTTACCATCAACTGGTCCCAAAGCAGCCGTCATAGTACAGACATGAAATGTATTCTCTGCATTTTAGGGTTCAGTGTCTCAGACACTTCCACATGTGAGCTATGGAGAGACCGGGGATCGAGCCGGCGACCCTGTGGTTACGGGACGACCACTCTAACCCACAGACCCACTTAACCCTAACCCACAGACCGTAAAGCAGGGGACGCTTTAGGGGCGGGGCTACAAGGTGATTGACAGGTCGACATCAGAGACGTATACGTCCTTGCACTTAACTTTTTTCTTACCTTCACTAAAGTAAGAGTTTGCTTGTAAAATAGTTTTTCTACACTGTAGTATAGTAATATAGTAGTATATATATATATATATATATATATATATATATATATATATATATATATGTGTAATGTGTATATATATATATATATATATATATATATATATATATATATATATATATAAATAATGTATATAATAGTAGTAGTATTACTGCTTTAACTCAAGTAAAAAAAGAAAATAAAACCTGGCATCGGGCTGCCTCACAGGTAGATATATAGAGGTGTGTGTGTGAGTGTGTGTGAGTGTGTGTGTGTGTGTGTGTGTGTGAGTGTGAGTGTTATGGAGGCCCAGGAGGCTCAACACCCCTGACCTGCCCGTTAAAGGCGCTCCGCTCTGAGTGTGAAGCGCTGAGCGGATGTAAAGAGATCAGAGTGTCAGAGGCTGTTTGACGAGCTGAGACAATACCTGGACCTGC
>JBAMJR010000575.1:0-7500 GCA_038501785.1 Myoxocephalus aenaeus
TGACTCCTCTGGTTGTATAGAAGTCTATGCTTCATGTCTTAAAGCTGCATTCTCTCTCCTGACCACCAGGGGGTGACTCCTCTGGTTGTATAGAAGTCTATGCTTCATGTGTTAAAGCTGCATTCTCTCTCCTGACCACCAGGGGGAGACTCCTCTGGTTGTATAGAAGTCTATGCTTCACGTGTTAAAGCTGCATTCTCTCTCCTCACCACCAGGGGGTGACTCCTCTGGTTGTATAGAAGTCTATGCTTCATGTGTTAAAGCTGCATTCTCTCTCCTGACCACCAGGGGGCGACTCCTCTGGTTGTATAGAAGTCTATGCTTCATGTCTTAAAGCTGCATTCTCTCTCCTGACCACCAGGGGGTGACTCCTCTGGTTGTATAGAAGTCTATGCTTCATGTGTTAAAGCTGCATTCTCTCTCCTGACCACCAGGGGGAGACTCCTCTGGTTGTATAGAAGTCTATGCTTCACGTGTTAAAGCTGCATTCTCTCTCCTCACCACCAGGGGGTGACTCCTCTGGTTGTATAGAAGTCTATATAAATGACTCTACTTCTCTTGATGTATTCCCTCAGTAAACATTGTAAACATGAGTTTATGTCTCAATCTCTAGTTTCAAGTCTTCTTCAATACAGCATGATGTTCATTTAGTGAATTATGGTCATTTAGAGTCAAACAGACCATAAAGCAGGGGACGCTTTAGGGCGGGGCTAAAGGTGATTGACAGGTCTCTACGTCTCTCCTCCTCAGTCCTTATATGGTCACTTCCTGTTACCTGGTTATAAACAACAGGAACACATTCTGTGTTGAGCACAGATTTGAGGCAAAGTGCTAAACCCAGATATATGTAAACAGAGATATATTTGGAGCGTTCCTCGTGTTTCATGAGGCTGCAGCTGTGTGAATATTAACCTGCATCATCACCTGCAGCAGCACCCACTTCCAATCCTCTCTGAGGTCATGAGGTCTTTACCCAGAGATAATTAGGCCCCGCCCTCTCCTTTTCACACGGCGTTATTCATTCCATCCTTGAAAAATAGGAACACAGTTATTGTTCCGCTTAGCTGATTACTGTTATAGTGTGTGTGTGTGTGTGTGTGTGTGTGTGTGTGTGTGTGTGTATGTATGTGTGTGTGATGGTAATCAGGAAGCCCAATGAGGACCCTTCAGCCATGGTGACCGTGCAAACCAGCCGTCACTAATACAACGTAGTCGACCTTGAGCCCGAATGGCAGCGTTGTGAACCGTGGGTTTGATGATTATTGTTTCATATTCTTTCATCTGTGTTGGAGATCGCTGCGATGGAGTCGCTCCATCAAACCGACAGAAGGTCAGAGGTCAAAGCGCTCGTATTAAAGGTGTAACAAACCGTACTGCAGCCCTCAGCCGTCACAGAGTAAAGTGTTCTCCTCAGCATCCAGTAGATCATGTGATCAGGACATCATGGATGGTTCTCTAGTCTCTGATCATGTGACTTTGTAAACAACCATTCAGTGTTTTGTCCAGTGGTTCTCAAGCTGTGGGGCGCGGCCCTCTAGTGGGGCACGGAGGTATTACAGGTGGGGCGCGGGGGGAGACTTTATTAATCCCACAGTGGGGGATTCTCTGCATGTTACATCCTTAGTAATGAAGGAGCAGTGAGCTGCTGTGGAGCTCTGGGGCTTCAGGGTCTCATCGAGGACACTTCCACATGAAACCTTGTGGTTTCCGGACGAACTCTCTCCATGAACATGAGTACTTTACATAGTACAACAGTACAAAGAACACGGACATAATGCGCGACTCACCGATTCTTGGTGTTTTGCTAAAAGCCTCCATGAGATCTTTTCTGCGTCTCTCAAAACAGAAAACAGATCTAAGCTCAACATTGAGCATTAATTCAGAGCCGTATCAAATCTACAACCCCGTTTATAAAGATGTGTAGAGGAAAGCAGCTCACTGCTCACTAACACTGATGCAACCTGATGCTCACACATCTCACTCATTCTGTTTGCACAGGTTGAACGTCGTCATTAACAGCTTCAGATTTAATTAGCAGCCATTAAGGCTCCTGTTGGACCGGAGGAGCTTCCTCCTGTTGAGTCTTCCTCCTGTTGAGTCTTCCTCCTGTTGAGTCTTCTGTTGAGTCTTCCTCCTGTTGTGTCTTCTGTTGAGTCTTCCTCCTGTTGAGTCTTCCTCCTGTTGTGTCTTCTGTTGAGTCTTCCTCCTGTTGAGTCTTCCTCCTGTTGTGTCTTCTGTTGAGTCTTCCTCCTGTTGAGTCTTCTGTTGAGTCTTCCTCCTGTTGAGTCTTCTGTTGAGTCTTCCTCCTGTTGAGTCTTCTGTTGAGTCTTCCTCCTGTTGTGTCTTCTGTTGAGTCTTCCTCCTGTTGAGTCTTCCTCCTGTTGTGTCTTCTGTTGAGTCTTCCTCCTGTTGAGTCTTCCTCCTGTTGTGTCTTCTGTTGAGTCTTCCTCCTGTTGAGTCTTCCTCCTGTTGTGTCTTCTGTTGAGTCTTCATCCTGTTGAGTCTTCCTCCTGTTGAGTCTTCCTTCTGTTGAGTCTTCCTCCTGTTATGTCTTCTGTTGAGTCTTCCTCCTGTTGAGTCTTCTGTTGAGTCTTCCTCCTGTTGAGTCTTCTGTTGAGTCTTCCTCCTGTTGAGTCTTCTGTTGAGTCTTCCTCCTGTTGAGTCTTCTGTTGAGTCTTCCTCCTGTTGAGTCTTCTGTTGAGTCTTCCTCCTGTTGTGTCTTCTGTTGAGTCTTCCTCCTGTTGTGTCTTCTGTTGAGTCTTCCTCCTGTTGTGTCTTCTGTTGAGTCTTCCTCCTGTTGAGTCTTCCTCCTGTTGTGTCTTCTGTTGAGTCTTCCTCCTGTTGAGTCTTCCTCCTGTTGTGTCTTCTGTTGAGTCTTCCTCCTGTTGAGTCTTCCTCCTGTTGTGTCTTCTGTTGAGTCTTCCTCCTGTTGAGTCTTCCTCCTGTTGAGTCTTCCTCCTGTTGAGTCTTCCTCCTGTTGAGTCTTCCTCCTGTTGAGTCTTCTGTTGATTCTTCATCCTGTTGAGTCTTCTGTTGATTCTTCATCCTGTTGTGTCTTCTGTTGAGTCTTCCTCCTGTTGAGTCTTCTTCCTGTTGAGTCTTCATCCTGTTGTGTCTTCTGTTGAGTCTTCATCCTGTTGAGTCTTCTGTTGAGTCTTCCTCCTGTTGAGTCTTCTTCCTGTTGAGTCTTCCTCCTGTTGAGTCTTCTGTTGAGTCTTCCTCCTGTTGAGTCTTCTTCCTGTTGAGTCTTCCTTCTGTTGAGTCCCCGTTAGAGGAAGTTATTTATCCTGCAGGTACAACAGGTGTCCTGCTTCCTCCTTCCTATTGTTTTAATGTAATGTTCAACGTGCATTTCTATTTATTTAAAAAGAAACTGAATCCACTTGAACGCATCATGAGACCGTTATAATCTACCTTCAGCCAGTACTCATTTTCACTGAGCAGAGCCTGAATGCATCATGATGTAACCTTTAACCCTCCAGACGTTATTCTCATATGGAGTGAAATCTTTCTGCATATTTGAGTTTTAAAAAGTTTCTTCTGAAAGCTTTTTTAATCAAGTTCTTCCTCCTCCTCCTCCTCCTCCTCTTCCTCCCCTTCCTCCCCCAGCTCCTGTCTGGAGGCCAGGGACCCGTACTGTGGGTGGGACTCCCGTCAGCGGCGCTGCAGCACCCTGGAGGAGAGCTCCAACATGAGCCAGTGGAAGCAGAACATCTCCGTGTGCCCGGTAACTAATGATGATGATGATGATGATGATGATCATGACTCCTCAGTGTGTGTTAGAGGATGAAGGAGGAGGAGAGGAAGGAGTTACATCCACTGAGATCCACTGGGTTGAATTGAATTTTCACTTTAAAAGCTCCAGAAAACTCTCAGAGAAAAGTCTGGCAGCGCAACGCTATAAACTATAATCTATAAACTATAATCTATAAACTATGAACTATAAACTGTTATTGCTCACTGAAGTCATGAAATATATAAAGTGAATCCTAACACCAGAAGTCTGAGTTTAAAGAAGCTGAACAGATGTTTAGTTCTCTGATATATAAATATATATAAATATAAATACATATATTTGTTTTCCAGCTTCGGAACCAGACCACCCACGGGGGCTTCGGGCCGTGGTCGCCGTGGCAGCCGTGCAACAACGACGACGGCGCTGACGGCGTGAGCTCCTGCTCGTGCCGCTCCAGGTCATGTGACAGCCCCGCCCCCCGGTGCGGGGGCCGGGGCTGCGGCGGCCCGACCATCGAAGTGTCCAACTGCTCACGGTACGGGTCACATGACCTCATCCTCTGTTATTAATACATAACATGTAACTGCTCACGGTACGAGTCACATGACCTCATCATCATCTGTTATTAATACATAACATGTAACTGCTCACGGTACGAGTCACATGACCTCATCCTCTGTTATTAATACATAACATGTAACTGCTCACGGTACGAGTCACATGACCTCATCCTCTGTTATTAATACATAACATGTAACTGCTCACGGTACGAGTCACATGACCTCATCCTCTGTTATTAATACATAACATGTAACTGCTCACGGTACGGGTCACATGACCTCATCCTCTGTTATTAATACATAACATGTAACTGCTCACGGTACGGGTCACATGACCTCATCCTCTGTTATTAATACATAACATGTAACTGCTCACGGTACGGGTCACATGACCTCATCCTCTGTTATTAATACATAACATGTAACTGCTCACGGTACGAGTCACATGACCTCATCATCTGTTATTAATACATAACATGTAACTGCTCACGGTACGGGTCACATGACCTCATCCTCTGTTATTAATACATAACATGTAACTGCTCACGGTACGGGTCACATGACCTCATCCTCTGTTATTAATACATAACATGTAACTGCTCACGGTACGGGTCACATGACCTCATCCTCTGTTATTAATACATAACATGTAACTGCTCACATGACCTCATCACCTTTTTGAATTTATAGATTCCATTGTTAAAAAGAAATTAAACTTACTTTTCTTTATCTTCTTTATGATTTATGTCATAATAACTGTTCTTCTGCACTAAAGACAACAACGTTGTGAAATACGTATATCTATATCTATGTTATCTGTTGCCGTAGGAACGGGGGCTGGACGCCGTGGTCGTCATGGGGACAGTGCAGCACGACCTGCGGTACGGGCTTCGAGCTGCGTCAGCGTTCCTGCAACAACCCGTCGCCTCGCCACGGAGGACGAGTGTGTGTGGGGGCCGGGCCGCGACGAGCGGTGAGGGGCGCTTTGTTATTATAATAATAATAATAATAATAATAACAATAATAATAATAATAATTTTTTTGACGGTGTGGCGACTACTGCCGTAAGACGTCGCATAGAATCAGAATCAGAATCAGAATCAGAAACTGGTTATTAGCCAGGAATGTTTTCACAAACGAGGAATTTTTCGAGGCGGAAGGTTCATACATTGAACATGGACATGGGACGTTAGACGAGACAAACAACAATCAACGATAACAACAGTGCAGTGGGTATTAAATATGTGTAAGATAAGCAAATGCTCAGACAACAGATACGTTAATGTGAGTGTACGTTAAAGTGACGAGTGTGTTTAAGTTAAAGTGTATGTTAAAGTGACGAGTGTTTAAATATGAGGTGTGCAGAGGAGTGAATGGTAAAGAGAAAGAAAGAGAAAAAATTAAAATTAAGAATAAAAAATAAAAAATTAAAATAGCTGGGGGTGACAGAGACAGTCAGTGGGGGACCCGAGCCCCATTGATGAGCCCGACTGCTGACGGGAAGAAACTGTTTGTGTGGCGTGAGGTCTTGGTCCTGATGGACCTCAGCCTCCTGCCAGAGGGGAGGGACTCAAACAGTTTGTGTCCAGGGTGAGAGGGGTCAGCTGCAATCTTCCTAGCTCGCCTCAGAGTCCTGGAGGCGAACAAGTCCTGGAGGGATGGCAGATTACAGCCAATCACCTCTCAGCAGAGCGGATGATGCGCTGCAGCCTGGCCTTGTCCTTGGCAGTGGCTGCAGTGTGCCAGACGGTGATGGAGGAGCAGAGGATGGACTCAACGATGGCAGTGTAGAAGTGCACCATCATTTTCTTCGGCAGGTTGAACTTCTTCAGCTGCCTCAGGAAGAACATATATATATATATATATATATATATATATATATATGCCAACATTACCAGTAGTAAGATGTGTTATTGAGGTTATTGAGGAGTAATTTCTGTATTTGTGATGGACTTGAGAGCAGCTATTGGTTCATAGACACAGGTTACAGGTTACCATGGTGATTGGGCAGACGCGATCTTAAGAGGCAAATCACCAAAATAGTAAAACCAATAGAAAGGAAAGAAGCAGCCGAACGCGCTGATATGCTGATATGTTAAAAATGTGACCGTGAGCGACTGTGGAGCGGTTGCTCCTCATGTCTGTATTTAAAGTGACACACACACCGAACTATTAGAACTATTATTGCACAATACCGTGCACGTTATTGTGCACGTTACCGTCGGGAATGACGGCTCCTTCAGGTCCACCTGTCTCACTGACACACCTGTCTCACTGACCTGACTCTCCTCTTCAGGTTCTGCAACGAGGGCGTCCCGTGTCCTCAGCCCATCTTCTGGTCCCCCTGGGGGTCCTGGACCAAGTGCAGCACCGCCTGCGGGGGCGGAGTCCACTCACGGGTCCGCACCTGTGAGAACGGAAACAGCTGCCCGGGATGTGCACTGGTAGGACACACACCTGGACACACACCTGGACACACACCTGTCCACCTCGCTAGAGGACACACACCTGGACACACACCTGGACACACACCTGGACACACACCTGGACACACACCTGTCCACCTCGCTAGAGGACACACACCTGGACACACACCTGTCCACCTCGCTAGAGGACACACACCTGGACACACACCTGTCCACCTCGCTAGAAGACACACACCTGGACACACACCTGTCCACCTCGCTAGAGGACACACACCTGTCCACCTCGCTAGAAGACACACACCTGGACACACACCTGTCCACACACCTGTCCACCCCGCTAGAAGACACACACCTGTCCACCTCGCTAGAAGACACACACCTGTCCACCTCGCTAGAGGACACACACCTGTCCACCTCGCTAGAGGACACACACCTGGACACACACCTGTCCACCTCGCTAGAGGACACACACCTGTCCACCTCGCTAGAAGACACACACCTGTCCACCTCGCTAGAAGACACACACCTGGACACACACCTGTCCACCTCGCTAGAAGACACACACCTGTCCACCTCGCTAGAAGACACACACCTGGACACACACCTGTCCACCTCGCTAGAAGACACACACCTGTCCACCTCGCTAGAAGACACACACCTGGACACACACCTGTCCACCTCGCTAGAAGACACACACCTGTCCACCTCGCTAGAAGACACACACCTGTCCACCTCGCTAGAAGACACACACCTGGACACACACCTGTCCACCTCGCTA
>JBAMJR010000575.1:12500-42500 GCA_038501785.1 Myoxocephalus aenaeus
GTGGACACTGGTAGACGCTGGTAGACGCTGGTGGACACTGGTGGACACTGGTGGACACTGGTGGACGCTGGTAGACGCTGGTAGACGCTGGTGGACACTGGTAGACGCTGGTAGACGCTGGTAGACGCTGGTAGACGCTGGTGGACGCTGGTAGACGCTGGTGGACGCTGGTGGACGCTGGTAGACGCTGGTGGACGCTGGTAGACGCTGGTGGACACTGGTAGACGCTGGTAGACGCTGGTGGACACTGGTGGACGCTGGTGGACACTGGTGGACGCTGGTAGACGCTGGTAGACGCTGGTAGACGCTGGTAGACGCTGGTGGACGCTGGTAGACGCTGGTGGACGCTGGTGGACACTGGTGGACACTGGTGGACACTGGTAAACACTGGTAAACGCTGGTGGACACTGGTAAACGCTGGTGGACACTGGTGGACACTGGTGGACGCTGGTGGACAGTGGTGGACACTGGTAGACACTGGTAGACGCTGCCGGATCACTGGTGGACACTGGTGGACACTGGTGGACACTGGTAGACGCTGGTGGACACTGGTAGACACTGGTGGACACTGGTGGACACTGGTAAACGCTGGTGGACACTGGTGGACACTGGTAAACACTGGTAGACGCTGGTAGACGCTGGTAGACGCTGGTGGACACTGGTAGACGCTGGTAGACGCTGGTGGACACTGGTGGACACTGGTAAACACTGGTAGACGCTGGTGGACACTGGTAGACGCTGGTAGACGCTGGTAGACGCTGGTGGACACTGGTGGACGCTGGTAGACGCTGGTAGACGCTGGTGGACGCTGGTAGACGCTGGTGGACGCTGGTGGACACTGGTGGACACTGGTGGACACTGGTAAACACTGGTAAACGCTGGTGGACACTGGTAAACGCTGGTGGACACTGGTGGACATTGGTAAACACTGGTAAACGCTGGTGGACACTGGTAAACGCTGGTGGACACTGGTGGACACTGGTGGACACTGGTAGACGCTGGTGGACACTGGTGGACACTGGTAAACACTGGTGGACACTGGTGGACACTGGTGGACACTGGTAGACGCTGGTGGACACTGGTAGACGCTGGTGGACACTGGTGGACACTGGTGGACACTGGTGGACACTGGTAGACGCTGGTGGACACTGGTAGACGCTGGTGGACACTGGTAAACGCTGGTGGACACTGGTGGACACTGGTAAACACTGGTGGACGCTGGTAGACGCTGGTAGACGCTGGTGGACACTGGTAGACGCTGGTAGACGCTGGTAGACGCTGGTAGACGCTGGTGGACACTGGTAAACACTGGTAGACGCTGGTAGACGCTGGTAGACGCTGGTAGACGCTGGTGGACACTGGTGGACACTGGTAGACGCTGGTAGACGCTGGTGGACACTGGTAGACGCTGGTAGACGCTGGTAGACGCTGGTGGACACTGGTAGACGCTGGTGGACACTGGTAAACACTGGTAGACGCTGGTAGACGCTGGTAGACGCTGGTAGACGCTGGTGGACACTGGTAGACGCTGGTAGACGCTGGTGGACACTGGTAGACGCTGGTAGACGCTGGTAGACGCTGGTGGACACTGGTAGACGCTGGTAGACGCTGGTAGACGCTGGTAGACGCTGGTAGACACTGGTGGACACTGGTAGACGCTGGTGGACACTGGTAGACGCTGGTAGACGCTGGTAGACGCTGGTGGACACTGGTAGACGCTGGTGGACACTGGTAAACACTGGTAGACGCTGGTAGACGCTGGTAGACGCTGGTAGACGCTGGTGGACGCTGGTAGACGCTGGTGGACACTGGTAAACACTGGTAGACGCTGGTAGACGCTGGTAGACGCTGGTGGACGCTGGTAGACGCTGGTGGACACTGGTAGACGCTGGTGGACACTGGTAGACGCTGGTAGACGCTGGTGGACACTGGTAGACGCTGGTAGACGCTGGTGGACAGGAGGAAGTGCTCGTCCCCCTGTAGCGGCTGTAACCGGCGAGGTCGTCCACAGAACTCTTTTAACTGCTTTCTGGACGCGTTGCTGTTGAATTTTTTAATATTTTCAATGCTGTTCGCAGCACTAATGTAATTTATTCTGCCTCTGCTTGGGAGGAGAGAAACATCTCAGAGCTATATTTCCTAAAAAAAAACCTGGATGAATAAAAAATAAAACTATAAATTGCCATTTAAATGAGGAAATGTGTTTTTAAAGAGTCGGTTCAGGCAAACGACTCAAAAGTTGCTTACGGTTAAAAGTTATATTGAATTAAAAAGTTTGTGATGGTTGAAGGTTGGCCTTCCTCACGTATGATGATGATGAGATGTATAATGCCCCCCCCCCCCCCTCCCCCTCCCATCTATTAGCATTCGCACAAGGACACTAAATATTCATGAGAGACGAGTCGGCTAATCCGCCCGGAGACAAAAATAGTTTCACCTCAAACAACACAATGTGGTTTTTCTTTATTCATTTTGCTGGAAAACCAAAATGTAGAAATCTTCACAGTTTGTGTTCAGTGGTGGATGAACTGTCCTGCAGGGTTCAGGCCCAGGGGCCCGAACTCTCAGGGGCCTCAAATAGACACTTAGCAACCAGCAAGAGACACGGCGACCACAGAGGCCCAATAAACTACAAAGAGACATTCAAAGACTACAAAGGGACATTAAAAGACTACAAAGGGACATTAAAAAACTACAAAGAGACAATTAAAGATTTCAAAGGGATATTAAAAGACTACAAAATGACATTAAAAGACTACAAAGAGACAATTAAAGACTTCAAAGGGACATTAAAAGACTACAAAATGACATTAAAAGACTACAAAGAGACAATTAAAGACTTCAAAGGGATATTAAAAGACTACAAAGAGACATTAAAAGACTACAAAGAGACAATTAAAGACTTCAAAGGGACATTAAAAGACTACAAAATGACATTAAAAGACTACAAAGAGACAATTAAAGACTTCAAAGGGACATTAAAAGACTACAAAATGACATTAAAAGACTACAAAGAGACATTAAAAGACTACAAAGAGACAATTAAAGACTTCAAAGGGATATTAAAAGACTACAAAGAGACATTAAAAGACCACAAAGAGACAATAAAAGACTTCAAAGGGACATTAAAAGACTACAAAGAGACATTAAAAGACTACAAAGAGACAATTAAAGACTTCAAAGGGACATTAAAAGACTACAAAGAGACAATAAAAGACCACGAAGATACATTAAAATGTTGATTATTAATGTTGGGACGTGGCCCCACACGTCCCACATTAATGTAGGAAGTGGGCCCACGCGTCCCACATTAATGTAGGAAGTGGGCCCACACGTCCAACATTAATGTGGGACGTGGGCCCACGTCTGCTAACGACCCCTCTGACCTCCGGTTAGTGGCGGTCCTCTCTCGGTGGGTAATTGGAGGCGAGCCGGCTGTCCGTCACGGGGACAGTTGATGCTCCCGTCGCAGCTCATTTGATTAAAGCCTCCGGCGGTAATGGAGGACAGTAATGGAGGACGGAATACTAACGAGGAGCCTCCGGTCCGACTCAACAGTTCCATCATCACCAGGTGAGGGGCGGTAACCTCTGAACCCAATGATCGGATAAAAACTGCTCCATTTAATCTCAGCCAGAAGCTGTAAAAATACACATCATCGTCAGGTTCTCTTCTTTACCACGGCCCTCGAACACATCATGTGCAACAAAGGCTTCCTAGTCCAACTTTACATGTCAGAGCGTTAGACAGGTTTCCTAGAAGGAGTTTCCTCTCCCCTGCTCTGTCTGCTGCTGGATCTTTGGCTCGTGCATTGTGTAAACTGTGCCCTGCGTTCTGCCTGCAGGCGGCTGGATGGCCTGGTCGCTGTGGGCGGCCTGCGACGACTCGGGCCTGCAGGCGAGGAGTCGGGCGTGCGGCGCTCAGGGGGGCGGGCCCTGCGTCGGGAACGGCACCCAGCACAGAGACTGCAACGAGATCCCCGGTGAGTCCGTCAGGGGGGAAATATCCCAAGATGCACTGCGGCAACTTCTGGGTTTGCCTTCTGACAAACCGGAAGTAAAACAAGTGTCCCTGAACGACATAATATAATAACATATGACATTATATAGAAATAAAGGTATAAATAATAATAATAATAAACAGGTGTGAAACAAAAACATAGAACTCAAATATGTGATTAGTAGAGAGATTAGTTTTACGATCAATGAATTTATTGATCGATGAGTTCAACACTAGTTCCTACTTTCATGTTTTAACTCAAACGCTCTGCGAGGACGGAGCATCTTCATCATCTTTATCTTCTTCATCTTCGTGTGTGTGTGTGTGTGTGTGTGTGTGTGTGTGTGTGTGTGTGTGTGTGTGTGTGTGTGTGTGTGTGTGTGTGTGTGTGTGTGTGTGTGTGTGTGTCTTCTGTTAATTATTCATAACCAAGTCCATGTGAATCCAAAAAGTGACTGGTTTGGCTTCTCCGCTCCACGTTCACACACACACACACACACACACACACACACACACACACACACACACACACACACACAGCATCATCATGGTGCGTTCACTGCACACGAGGAGAACGGAGCTTTTAAAAGGCGGTTTTCTTTATGGAGTCTGGTGCAGCGCTCCACTCGTTATTAATGATGAGTGATGGGTTCACATCCCGCTGCAGAGCGACACGGAGCTCAGCCTTAAAGACGCAGCGTCTCCAGAGGAGTCAGAGCCTCTGGGCTCATGCGTCTGAAGTGTTGTCTCCAGGAAAAGACCCAGTCTGGTTTTCTCTGGACGGTGAATGTTCTTCACAACATTTCAATTTCTCAATCACTGTTTGTGTTTCTGCACCTCGACTCCCCGATGTGTTCTGAAAGCTGCTCCTCCAGGGAGTGTGTGTGTGTGTGCGTGTGTGTGTGTGTGTGTGTGTGCACGTATGTGTGTGTGTGCACGTATGTGTGTGTGCACGTGTGTGTGTGTGCACGTGTGTGTGTGTGTGTGTGTGTGTGTGCACGTGTGTGTGTGTGTGCATGTGTGTGTGTGGACGTGTGTGTGTGTGCACGTGTGTGTGTGGACGTGTATGTGTGTGTGCACGTGTGTGTGTGTGTGTGTGTGTGTGTGCATGTGTGTGTGCATGCTCGTCTGTGTCTGACCTTGTCTTCCTCTCCTCTCTGCAGTCATCCTCCCTGCATCTGGTTTTGATAAGGACCAGCACTGTGGAGGTAAGTGTGTGTGTGTGTGTGTGTGTGTGTGTGTGTGTGTGTGTGTGTGTGTGTGTGTGTGTGTGTGTGTGTGTGTGTGTGTGTGTGTGTGTGTGTTAAATAAAACGGCTTCAATAATGTCAACAATTTGAGACCAATATGCCTGTGAGACAATAAAATATAATAGAATAAAAATAAAATCTATGATAACAGTAAATAGAATAAAATTGTACAAGAAAACAATCGATTAATACTAAAACAATGAAACCATTTAAACAATCAGTGAATATAATATTTTGTGTGTCTATAAACTGAATATGCAAATTGTTAATAAAAGCTCAAAGTTATATTCATACCTGTGTGAATCTTTTCTTCACGGAGGGATTCTGCTGCTCAGTAAGAAAGAATTATTAAAGAAGAGACGAAGGATGGAAGTCAACGGCGTCTTAAAGCGACACTACGTCTCCTAAAAGACCGTTTATGTATTTTTATATATCAGATACTCAACTCGCGTTACCTCCAATTCTCATTCCTCCTCGGTGATCGTGGAATAAAAAGCAGAATTAAATCCTGATGAATGGAAGTAAACGGAAGTAAAACAACACGAACGTGTCGTCTGAGACCTGAACATTCAAAACTCTTTTCTTAGAGTTTTCTTCAAGAGTTGAAGGTGACGAGGTGTGATCACATGAATGTAGATGTTGTGACGGAGTGAATGTTTAAAGCTCTGCGTTAGAAACGTGGAACAAAACGCCATTTTGTGGGCGTACTGTTCCTTTAAACGTCTCCTTCGCTTCCCAGCATTCACCTCCATCCACCTCATCGCCACGGGCGTGTCCTGCTTCCTGGGGGCGGGGCTTCTGTCCTTCCTGGTCTACGTCTACTGCCAGCGCGTCCACAAGCCGTCGCAGGAGTCCGCCGTCATCCACCCGACGACGCCCAACCACCTGAACTACAACAAGGCCACCACGCCCAAGAACGAGAAGTACACGCCCATGGAGTTCAAGGTAGGAGCCGTGTGAGCGGCAGCGGCCTCTAGTGGTCAGGCTGCGTATCGCAGACCAATAAATACCCTCTGCTGCCCCGTGTGGAGAGTTATTACATTATTATATTATTAAGTTATTACGACAAGGAGCTGCTCTTCTCCATGAATAAATCATGGCTTTTATTTTATATATATAAAGCAAGACATCCGTCCTTCTGTCCTCTGTCCTCTGTCCTCTGTCCTCTGTCCTTCTGTCCTCTGTCCTCTGCCCTCTGCCCTTCTGTCCTTCTGTCCTCTGTCCTCTGTCCTTCTGTCCTTCTGTCCTCTGTCCTTCTGTCCTCTGTCCTCTGTCCTCTGTCCTTCTGTCCTCTGTCCTTCTGTCCTTCTGTCCTTCTGTCCTCTGTCCTCTGCCCTTCTGTCCTTCTGTCCTCTGTCCTCTGTCCTTCTGTCCTTCTGTCCTCTGTCCTCTGTCCTTCTGTCCTTCTGTCCTTCTGTCCTTCTGTCCTCTGTCCTCTGCCCTTCTGTCCTTCTGTCCTCTGTCCTCTGTCCTCTGTCCTTCTGTCCTTCTGTCCTCTGTCCTTCTGTCCTCTGTCCTCTGTCCTTCTGTCCTTCTGTCCTCTGTCCTCTGTCCTTCTGTCCTTCTGTCCTCTGTCCTCTGTCCTTCTGTCCTCTGTCCTCTGTCCTCTGTCCTCTGTCCTTCTGTCCTTCTGTCCTCTGTCCTCTGTCCTCTGCCCTTCCGTCCTTCTGGCCTCTGTCCTTCTGTCCTTCTGTCCTCTGTCCTCTGTCCTTCTGTCCTCTGTCCTCTGTCCTTCTGTCCTCTGTCCTCTGCCCTTCTGTCCTTCTGTCCTTCTGTCCTCTGTCCTCTGCCCTTCTGTCCTTCTGGCCTCTGTCCTTCTGTCCTTCTGTCCTCTGTCCTCTGCCCTTCCGTCCTTCCGTCCTTCTGTCCTCTGTCCTCTGCCCTTCCGTCCTTCTGTCCTCTGTCCTCTGTCCTTCTGTCCTTCTGTCCTCAGGGTACCCGCGAGGTCTTAAAAACTTGAAAAAGTCTTACATTTAGTATTCATAATTTAAGGCCTTAAAAAGGTATTACATTTTGTCAACAGGTCTTAAATTTCGTTCATCAAGTCTTAATTTTTACCTCCTTCCTTATTTGATACGGCGCCACAACATTTGTTTATTGTTCGTTGTTACAACGAATCTTAGTCCACCCAAACGTCGCATCCAAAATATCAGGCAACCTGTATATGGCTCTGAACTGCTGAGACCTGTAGAGTTTAACAGCTGATCGCGCGCCACCCCCCTCCCCACTAACTAGCGCGCTCGCAGGTTAGCATGGAGCTATGCGAACCTGCTTTCCCGTTTCATCGCGTGTCTCACCAGCAGGGTCAGATGCACTTGCCAGTAGTGTTACAGAGTCCACAGTCCTCCAGCTGAAGATGTTTCTTCTCTGTAAATTAAAGGTTCTTCTTCTACACGTTATGGAAGGGGACCAACTTGAATAGGTGCATACAGTGTGTGGTGCAGGGTATTGCCTGTCTGAGTAGGACAGAACCAGTCCCGCCTGTCCCGTATTCTAATCACAGCCTTTTTTATTTGTATCCGTGAAAAGAGAAAAATATAACAGTTAATTAATTAATTAACAGTTGATTGATTTCGTATTTTTTTCATTCATATCAGGAAAAGTGCGATGTTGGTCTTAAATTTCATTTAAAGTGGTCTTGAAATGGTCTTAAAAAGTCTTAAATTTGAGATGAAAAATCCTGGGGGTACCCTGTTCCTGTGTCCTATGTCCTTCTGTCCTTCTATCCTCTGTCCTACAGTATGTCCTCTGTCCTCTGCCCTTCCGTCCTTCTGTCCTTCTGTCCTTCTATCCCTCTGTCCTCTGTCCTTCTGTCCTATGTCCTCTGTCCTTCTGTCCTTCTGTCCTCGGTCCTATGTCCTATGTCCTCTGTCCTTCTGTCCTCTGTCCTTCTGTCCTCTGTCCTATGTCCTCTGTCCTTCTGTCCTCTGTCATATGTCCTCTGTCCTATGTCCTTCTGTCCTTCTATCCTCTGTCCTTCTGTCCTTCTATCCTATATCCTCTGTCCTCTGTCCTTGTCCTTCTATCCTCATGTCCTCTGTCCTTGTTCTTCTGTCCTCTGTCCTCTGTCCTATATCCTCTGTCCTCTGTCCTTCTATCCTCATGTCCTCTGTCCTTGTTCTTCTGTCCTCTGTCCTCTGTCCTATATCCTCTGTCCTCTGTCCTTCTATCCTCATGTCCTCTGTCCTTGTTCTTCTGTCCTATGTCCTCATGTCCTCTGTCCTCTGTCCTTCTATCCTCATGTCCTCTGTCCTTGTTCTTATGTCCTCTGTCCTCATGTCCTCTGAACTAAGCAAAAGGAGCTTTTGGAGACGCTGGACGATGAGTTTAGGTTTTACTTTTGTCTACATGTTGCTGTCGGTGAACAGAAGTATTGACACGACTTCGCCCGTTTCTGTCTTTGACCTTCAGGTCTCGTCTAGAGGTCAAAGTCTCTCTTAGTTCGTGGCAGACGACCCGCTGCCTGTATCGACATGAATGTCTTTTTCTCAGCTAAATAAAACACAAGGGTTCTTAGTTTCAGGTCATTATACAACGATTAAAACATAGTTATGAATATGATATCACATCAATGCTGCTTCAACCATAACTATTTATCTCAATGGAGCGCCGAAGACGAATGGACCTTCATGTTTTTATTCCTCGCCGGTCACACACACACACACACACACACACACACACACACACACACACACACACACCTGTCGGCCTCCTCACCTGCCCAGACCTCATTAATGGCTCCCATCAGAAAAGCTGAAAAATTGAAATTCTTCAAATATCTTGATATATATTTAAACCTTTTCTGATTTCCTGAGTGTTCATTGGTAGTTTCACACAAAATGTCGACGGACACCTGAATCCCAGGCGGAGCGCTCCTGTGAGAGTCTCGTAGGAGCTCACGGAGCACAGACAGGAAGTGTCCAGCAACATCTCAACCATATTGTTGTGCCGTTTTTTCGCGGAGCTATTAATAGAAACATCACGTAGACATCGTACCGGCGCGGCATCAGTTCTCTTAGAGTTAATATCAGATACATGAATATATAGTTATAACACATATTGTTCATGTTGTTCAGTCAGTTCATGAACACTGAACTCCACTGTCTTTGTTTTTGTGTTCGTAAAACTTCACACAGACGTGGAACTTCAAACTGGTCCTGAACCAGTCTCAGTGTAGTCCTGGTCCTCTATAGTCCTCATGTAGTCCTGGTCCTCTATAGACCTCATGTAGTCCTGGTCCTCTATAGACCTCATGTAGTCCTGGTCCTCTCTAGACCTCATGTAGTCCTGGTCCTCTATAGACCTCAGTGTAGTCCTGGTCCTCTGTAGACCTCATGTAGTCCTGGTCCTCTATAGACCTCAGTGTAGTCCTGGTCCCTATAGACCTCAGTGTAGTCCTGGTCCTCTATAGACCTCATGTAGTCCTGGTCCTCTATAGACCTCAGTGTAGTCCTGGTCCTCTATAGACCTCAGTGTAGTCCTGGTCCTCTATAGACCTCAGTGTAGTCCTGGTCCTCTCTAGACCTCAGTGTAGTCCTGGTCCTCATAGACCTCATGTAGTCCTGGTCCTCTATAGACCTCAGTGTAGTCCTGGTCCTCTCTAGACCTCAGTGTAGTCCTGGTCCTCTATAGACCTCAGTGTAGTCCTGGTCCTCTATAGACCTCATGTAGTCCTGGTCCTCTATAGACCTCATGTAGTCCTGGTCCTCTATAGACCTCATGTAGTCCTGGTCCTCTATAGACCTCATGTAGTCCTGGTCCTCTACAGACCTCATGTAGTCCTGGTCCTCTGTAGACCTCAGTGTAGTCCTGGTCCTCTCTAGACCTCATGTAGTCCTGGTCCTCTATAGACCTCAGTGTAGTCCTGGTCCTCTGTAGACCTCATGTAGTCCTGGTCCTCTATAGACCTCAGTGTAGTCCTGGTCCTCTCTAGACCTCATGTAGTCCTGGTCCTCTATAGACCTCAGTGTAGTCCTGGTCCTCTGTAGACCTCATGTAGTCCTGGTCCTCTGTAGACCTCATGTATTCCTGGTCCTCTATAGACCTCAGTGTAGTCCTGGTCCTCTATAGACCTCAGTGTAGTCCTGGTCCTCTGTAGACCTCAGTGTAGTCCTGGTCCTCTGTAGACCTCAGTGTAGTCCTGGTCCTCTATAGACCTCCATCAGAGAGAAGATGGTCTGGTTCTAGAGAGTTCTTCTTAAAGATCCTCATCGGAGCCACCGGGTCGGATTCTGGTGAAACCAGATGACATCATGCAGGTTCACCAGAACCTCCTTCAGCTCAGACTCCATTGCTGGAGGGAAGGGGGGCACGGGAGAACCAGAACCAGAACCAGACCATTCTGCAGTAGAATGAGAGGTTTTCTAAAGGGACCCTGGTGCTCAGAGACACTACCTCTTTAGTCCACAGGGGGCGTCAGAACCAACACTAAGTTAAAGTTCCTTGTCGTAGCTTTAAGAAGTTGTATTACATCAACAGTCAGCTGCACCATTTGGAGTCCCAGCTCCACGATAGCTGGAGCTGGGTGTGAGAACCCAGATGTGCTCGACAGCGTTGGGCCTGACAGAACGTTTTGGGGTCCAGTGAATGTGAATGTGATGTTTCAAACAGAGCACTGTGACTGCGCATGTGTATGTGATGCGTCTCCTCTTTTAATCTCCTCATCGCTAAACCTGGAAGCAAACAAACCTCCGAGGGTGAAGAAGGTGGCGCGAAATGAGAGGATGAGACTCGGGAGCTTCTGTCGGTAAGAGGCCGGCGGTTAGAGACCCAAGAACCAGATAATGACCCGCTTGTGAACAAATGACAACATCTGACTCGACAGAGCGGGTAGTTCAGGAGGGAGGAGGTGAATGTGTGAATGAGAAGGTGAATGAGTGAACAGTGGTGGCCATCAGGGCTTGCTAAGCCTTCTCTGCTGGCCTAAACAGAATCACAAAGTTATAGCTATTTTATAATTTAATTGTACACTACATGTATTATAATTATTTTCTCATTGCACAGCTCCTGTCTTCCTCTGTTGCTCTGCCTTCAGCCTGCAGCGCCTGAAGCTTCTTTAAGGAGAGCTTTCATCCAATCAGATTTCACCTCTGTGTCTCTATGGAAGCTCGTTCTCTTGAGTGTGCGGTGTTTTAGTGCCGCAGTTTTGTTGGATTGTTTTGTTATAACTAAATGTGATGGTTCTTGTAGATGTGGACTACATGCATTGTCCGTTAATGACGCAGCATCCCGTCATGCGCGTATTTATGTAAACGATATCAGACGGAACAGAAGGCCCAGGTAGAAAATCCATGCCCCGCCGCTGTGTGTGAATGAGAAGCTTCTTCTTCTTCTTCTTCTTCTTCTTCTTCTTCTTCTTCTTCTTCTTCTTCTTCTTCTTCTTCTTCTTCTTCTTCTTCTTCTTCTTCTTCTTCTTCTTCTTCTTCTTCTCCTCCTCCTCCTCCTCCTCCTCCTCCTCCTCCTCCTCCTAGTGTTACAGTCTTCATCATATAGTTATGGAGGTGCTAACAGCCGTGGTGGTGCTGAGGGATGTGACCTCATGTCCTCGTGTCTCCTGCAGGACGTTGAACGTCTCAAAGCGCTTCGTTGGTCTCACCTGACGCTTCACCTGAGACTCAGCGACCAGAATGAAGTGTGTTTCAGACTCGTTGTTAGAAGTAGAGAACTAGAACACGTCTTTAGAACCCAGGTTCTTACAGCCTCTCTTTCTGCTGTGTTCACTTCCTGAAGGTCAGTCACAGCTTCTCCTCATGTGGTCACGTGACTGTTGGTCTCAGGTGAATAAATCATGACGTCATAGTTTCACTGAGGAGCTCAGAGTTTAATGTTTTTACACAATCTGATTAAAGTGAACTCTTATTTGAGGAGAGATTTAAATGAGACATTTAAAATAAGGCGGAAGCATTTCGGCTGCTTTTTCTGACGGAAGCGTTCGTCGCAGATGATGCGTTCAAGGACCGTCAGAAAGACGGGACTCTGACAATAAGGACGTTTTTTTTATTGTTTTCATCTTCTGGCTGATAAACGTGTAGTTTGATAGAAAAGGATTCATGGAATCCTCCAACCTTTATCTTTAAACGTCCTGCAGCATGTTTCATGTGTTGAATGTTTTCCTTCAGAAGAACGAACATGAAAGTATTAATATGTGTTAAATAGCGTATTATTTATGAGTATGTATGGGTTAAATATGAGTATTAGTATTATTTAAGCGTTCCTTGGTTCTCTCCGTGTCGTTGCAGACGCTCAACAAGAACAACCTGCTGCCGGACGAGCGCTCCAACTTCTTCCCCACGGCGCTGCAGCAGCCCAACGTCTACACCACCACCTACTACCCCGCGGCGCTGGGCAAGTTCGACTACCAGCCCAACTCCTCCCCCTCGCCGTGCCGGACCTACAACCAGAACAACAACAGCTGAGCCCCAACGACAGACCCCCGCCGACAGACCCCCGCTGAGCCACAGGGACATAACCTGAACTGAACGTTTCTGGACCTTTCCATCAGGAGTTATGTGGGTTTGGACCACGAGGCCCGAGTCCTGGTGCATTCAGGGCCTTATGCAACCAGCTGGGGGGTTGTAAGGGCCTCTGGGCTTCCTATGCGGGGGTTTTGGTGGAGGGGGGGTTTGGTGGAGGGCTTCGGCTCGAGACTCTTGTTGGGACCAGAACCCCTCGGCTCGACTGCTGAGACGAGAGTCCACGAACAGAACATTTAATTTAATGAAATGACATTTCTGTGGATCTGGATCCCCGTTTCCCCCCTTACTCACCACAGAGGAACACAACAACAACAACAACAACAACAACAAAGGAGAAAAGAGAACGGGGTTGTGGGAGGCGGTCTGAACTGTACATACAGCTTCTGGGAATTCCTTGGGTGCCTGAATGCAACAGAGGGCCGGGGACGAAGATTTGTTTTCCGTCTGTTTTTCACTTTTATTATTTTTTACAATAAACAATAAAGACTTCAGAGAGGAGTCCATTGGTTCTCCAGTCCATTGGTTCTCCATTGGTTCTCCAGTCCATTGGTTCTCCATTGGTTCTCCAGTCCATTGGTTCTCCAGTCCATTGGTTCTCCATTGGTTCTCCAGTCCATTGGTTCTCCAGTCCATTGGTTCTCCATTGGTTCTCCAGTCTATTGGTTCTCCAGTCCATTGGTTCTCCATTGGTTCTCCAGTCCATTGGTTCTCCAGTCTATTGGTTCTCCAGTCCATTGTCCGACGGACGCTTCGGTTCTGCTAATAGCTCGGTGGTTATATCACATATGGCCAGTGTGCTGACGGAGAGCTGGGCGGGGCTTCTGACGGACAGCTGGGCGGGGCTTCTGACGGACAGGAGGGCGGGGCTTCTGACGGACAGCTGGGCGGGGCTTCTGACGGACAGCTGGGCGGGGCTTCTGGCCGTAGAATAAGCTAGTAGACACTTCTGTTGTTTTTATAATGTTTGTTTTTTAAGATATTTGTTTTATTCTCAGTCGAGCTCTGTAGCATAGGAGGAGATATTTTGTGAAATAAAAATATAGATGATAAATTCTTGTTTCTCTAGCGGACGAACACTTTTGTTTTGCTTGATTTTTTTATTGTTTATTTCCAGAAGTTGGGGTAACCATTACATCTTAACATAATGTTAACACAAAGATAAAACAATAAAAAAGATTCATTTTCATTTTTTATAAAGAACGACTGAAACAAAACATCCATTTGGTGTGTGTGTGTGTGTGTGTGTGTGTGTGTGTGTGTGTGTGTGTGTGTGTGTGTGTGTGTGTGTGTGTGTGTGTGTGTTTTCTACAATGTAAATGCTTTCATACACATGATTATGTACAAGGACGTCATTCTGTCGTTGGCTACTGGTTTTTGTTTTTCTATATTTCATAAATAAAGATGTTGATCTTGTCAGCTGAAGCATCGCGGCTCCTGCCGAGGAAACCGACACTATTTATAGTCGAAGCTTGGTTTATAAAGGGCATTTTCACAGCTATATTTTATTATTATTGTTATTATTGTTATGCCTGATGGATGAATGCTAACTCAGCTACTGGACGTGCACGAGATGCAGAGAGCTCCATCTGTATATAGCAGCTCTTCTGTTATTGTATAGCTAACACTGTTTGTTTAAAAAAGAAAAGAAAAACATAAAAAAAAGCCTTGTAGGTGTTTAAATAAATAAGTGCAGCAGCTAAGTACACCCACATGAGGTTAGTTTGGGGGCGGGGCTCCAGGATGTGACGACTTCCTGTGACAGAAAACAACTCATCCAATATTAAAGCAAATGAGTCGCATATGGTGGAGAAATGAAACTCCGCCTCCATCTGAAAAGCCGGTCGTCCGATTGGTCCGTTTTGAGCTCCGCCCCCTGAGATGTGAGGCTCCGGCCCTTCTATGCAACTCCCCAGGGGTCCTGTGACGTCACTAGACAGGAATCACTGCCTTTAGACACTGTGAACTTTTTGGTACCCTATATTTTTGTATATTGTACATTATTAAAGGATAATAAACCTTGATGCCAACACAATGTGATGATCTCTGGAGCTTCTTGTTCAGATTCAATACTTCCAGATGTTGTGGAAATACTAACGATCCGATGAGATCAGTGCTACTGTAATAAAGTAGTCATACAATGTGTGGTAGAGGAAGTCATAAAAGGTCATAGTATAGTATTTCATAAAGAAAAGCAATTAAAAGTCGATAAAAGTCATAAAAAGTTAGAGTATAGTTTGATAGTGTATAGTTGTTTTTATTGTTTTAATAAACTCTTTGAATTGAAGTACAATTCAATGTTTTGTACCTTCCTTGTGGGATAAAACAGTGAAACTGAAACCGTCTTTAGGGGGCGGGGCTACCTTGTGATTGACAGGTCTCTAGCAGCGATGTTTATATTCACTGGTTGCAAAAAACCAAGATGGCGGCGGCCACATCTGCAAACGCGAGGCTTCAGAACGGCAGCCCACAAACCAATGAGAGCACATTGGTTTGTGGGCTGCCGTTCTGAAGCCTCACGTGGACTGCTACGTGCACGGCTACGTGCACGGCTACGTGCACTTCCTTACGGTCTGGATCCGACCAGAGCCCAGAGCCTCCAGGTGAAGGAGCTGCAGCCTCAGTGGAGACGTTCCCTCTCCCTTCGTCCGAGTGAGACGAGATGGACGGCCCGACCGAGCCAAGTTTCGGGCGCGTCCGGCCCGGCGGCCCGTGGGTCAGCGGCGGTGCCGGCGGGCCTCGACCCCGGCTCTCCATCACCGCGCCGCGCAGGAGAGTACCGACCAGAAGCTGCTGTCACGGGAGAGGAGGAAAGTCTGACGCGCCCTCGCTTAAAACTAACGAGAGCACTCGTTGGTGTTTTTGCTCCGAAGCAGCTTCATCACCGCATCCTTCTCCTTCACCGGAGCTCTCTATTAGAGCGAGAGAGGGCTCTTGGCGGCGTTGTTAACGGGGGGCAGTGAACGCATCCATCAGCCGGGTTTCTGCTGACGGACGAAGAGGCCGAGAGCGGAGCGCTGGCAGGCGGCCAGGAGGAAGACGAGGAGGAGACACACTGGGCTCTACAGGGTGACAGTGAGGAATGAGAGCAGCTCTGAAGGAAACAGAAAAGGAGATAGGAGGTGAAGGATGAGGAGGCAGTTATCTGTGAGCTGATTGGCTCCTGAAAGCCGCTGTTTGCAAATGCTTTACGTTAAAGAGGATGGAAGTAATAAGAAGTAATAAGCTCTTATCGTATCAGTGATTATAAGTATTAAAAGTGTGTGTGCACACTTTATGCTTTAACACTTTTAGTAATGACCACAATGGCTTCTTGCATGTTCAATCATTATTTATGTTTATTGATTTATTAATAAGAGCTTTTACAGAAACTCTTTGGGTAAAGTTGTTTAACATCCTCTCCCACAACGTGTTTGTCTTTTTTATGGGTTTGTGCTAACGCTAGTGGGATAGCCTTTGTGCTAACGGTTCTTTGTTAGCCTTTGTGCTAACGGTTCTTTGTTAGCCTTTGTGCTAACGGTTCCTTGTTAGCTTTGTGCTAATGGTATGTTGTTAGCTTTGTGCTGACGGTACTTGGTTAGCGTCTTCTGTAGAAGTTGAAGTATCAACTCAAACGTTTTAATTCAGTAAAAGTGTAAAAGTACTGGTTTCAAAACTACTTAAATGTATAAAAGTAAAGTAATGTAAGGGGAATTTTTTTTCCCCATTAAGGACAAACTCTTAAGCCGCGTCTCAGGGGCCTACAGTGCACTACCCCACCTCCCCCCAAAACAATCATTTTTCTAAAGGCCATAATGACTATAATGTTTTAAAATGTGGGATGCACTAGGCTACCTGCTTCAGCTGCATATATGCCATTGAAAATGATCACATTTTATTACAATGCAAATACATTAAAGTAGCATATGTGTACTACTGAGCATTAACATGCGTTTCATGGAGCAGAAGACATGATGACTAGTTGCCTATCTGCTGTCCTCGCTGCAGAGTGACGTGCTTTGTAACGGTTGGTTTGTGTCATCTGCAGGTGCATCGCGTAGAAAACCAATAGGGTGTCGGCATGGTATATGTTTATACTTCTCATCCAACCACAAGCAAATTCACTCTATCCGGATGGCGCGCTTTATCTGGCTAGGTTTTTTGTGTGTTTTTGAACGATGACAAGCCGGATGGAAACAAACCAAAATGAAATAGTAACGAGGCTATTTTTAAAATGTAGGGAGTAGAAAGTACAGATATTTGCGTGCAAATTTAAGGAGTAGAAGTAAAAAGTCGTCTGAAAAATAAATACTCCAGTAAAGTATAGATACCCAAAATATCTACTTAAGTAAAGTAACGAAGTATTTGTACTTCGTTACTTGACACCTCTGGTTTTGTGTTATGGATTATTACCTGTTATTACGCTGTCCTCTCCTCCTCTCCTCTCTCCCTCCCTCTCTCCTCTCTCCTCTCCTCCTCTCCTCTCTCCCTCCCTCTCTCCTCTCTCCTCTCCTCCTCTCCTCTCCTCTCTCCCTCCCTCTCTCCTCTCTCCTCCTCTTCCTCTCCTCTCCTCTCCTCTCTCCTCCTCTTCCTCTCCTCTCTTCCTCTCCTCTCCTCTCTCCTCCTCTCCTCTCTCCCTCCCTCTCTCCTCTCTCCTCTCCTCCTCTCCTCTCTCCCTCCCTCTCTCCTCTCTCCTCCTCTTCCTCTCCTCTCCTCTCTCCTCCTCTTCCTCTCCTCTCTTCCTCTCCTCTCCTCTCCTCCTCTCCTCCTCTCCTCCTCTCCTCCTCTCCTCCTCTCCTCCTCTCCCTTTCTCCTCTCTCCTCCTCTTCCTCTTCCTCTCCTCTCCTCTCCTCTCTCCTCCTCTTCCTCTTCCTCTTCCTCTCCTCTCCTCTCCTCCTCTCCTCTCTCCTCTCTCCCTCCCTCTCTCCTCTCTCCTCCTCTTCCTCTCCTCTCCTCTCCTCTCTCCTCCTCTTCCTCTCCTCTCTTCCTCTCCTCTCCTCTCTCCTCCTCTCCTCTCTCCCTCCCTCTCTCCTCTCTCCTCTCCTCCTCTCCTCTCTCCCTCCCTCTCTCCTCTCTCCTCCTCTTCCTCTCCTCCTCTCCTCCTCTCCTCCTCTCCTCCTCTCCCTTTCTCCTCTCTCCTCCTCTTCCTCTTCCTCTCCTCTCCTCTCCTCTCTCCTCCTCTTCCTCTTCCTCTTCCTCTCCTCTCCTCTCCTCCTCTCCTCTCTCCTCTCTCCCTCCCTCTCTCCTCTCTCCTCCTCTTCCTCTTCCTCTCCTCTCCTCTCCTCTCCTCTCTCCTCCTCTTCCTCTTCCTCTTCCTCTTCCTCTCCTCTCTCCTCTCTCCTCCTCTTCCTCTTCCTCTCCTCTCCTCTCCTCTCTCCTCCTCTTCCTCTTCCTCTTCCTCTCCTCTCCTCTCTCCTCCTCTTCCTCTTCCTCTCCTCTCCTCTCCTCTCCTCTCCTCCTCTCCTCGTGGGATGTGACCCATCAGCTCTCTGGAGGAACTCGGGGGAAATTGGTTCTATTGGAAATGTAATCAGAGTCAGGAAGTCATCAAAATTAATCTGTTGAGGAACACGATGAAGCCGCCTCCTCCTCCTCCTCCTCTCCTTCTCTCCTCCTCCTCTCCTCCTCCTCTCCTCCTCTCCTCCTCTCCTCCTCTCCTCCTCCAGTCCTCCTCCTCTCCTCTCCTCTCCTCTCCTCCTCTCCTCTCCTCCTCTCCTCTCCTCTCCTCTCCTCCTCCTCCTCTCCTCCTCCCCCTCCTCTCTCTTCCTCTCTCTTCCTCTCCCCATCCTCTCTCCCCCTCCTCTCCTCCTCTCTCTTCTCCTCTAATCTGATTGGCTCTCATCCAGCTGGTTATTCACACACATGACGCAGGAAGTGATCGTAACCTTTCGGGCTCAAGCGGCGACCTCAAACCTTTTCTCTCCCTCAAGGCCAAAGAAGTCTGACTGAACGACCACGGCATGTCTTTGTCTAGAAGCCAAAAACCAAGAAAAACCAAAGATGGCGACGCCAAAAACAAAGATGGCGACGCCAAAAACAAAGATGGCGACTGATAATATAAATTGTTATATTCTGTGTATATTCTTCATTTCATTATTCTCATGTCTATGAGTTATGTTCAGGTTCTGCGAGGTCAGTTCAACAAATACTGTCTGTGAGAAACGTTCCTCAAGGTTCCTCAAGGTTCCTCAAGGTTCCACGCTCTGCACTCCAACACCCACACCTGTTTATCAGTATGTTGACATTAGAGAAGCAGACTGGTCGTTGCACGTTCAGCCCTATGAGAAAAGATGAGGACACGATTCTCCTCCTCTTATAAATGTTAGAGCCAATAGAAATGTTAGATGTTCATGACGGAGAGCCGTGTATTAAAGAGCCGACCTTCCGGCTGTTTGGAGTGTTTGGGACGACTCTCTGCTATCAAGACTGCAGCGCTTATTACTTTACTTGTGATCAAAGAAAATTAATTGAGCGAATGAGAGAAGTTGTCGAACTGAATTCTTCCGGAGGCTACACCAGGCATCCAAAAATATTACACGCTAACAGACGCCAAAAACAAAGATGGCAACGCCAAAAACAAAGACAGTGGCCCAATCCCAATGTCCCCTCTAAGCCCTCAAGCCCTGAACCCTCAGGGACTCACTGACGTCACCTGCTAAATGGTTGAGTGTGAGAGGCCTAAAACAAAGATGGCGACGCCAAGAACAAAGATAACTCACCTCCAACGCCTCATGAAGACTAAACGATGCTAACTCACCTCCAACGACGATGCTAACTCACCTCCAACGCCTCATGAAGACTAAACGATGCTAACTCACCTCCAACGACGATGCTAACTCACCTCCAACGACGATGCTAACTCACCTCCAACGATGACGCTAACTCACCTCCAACGCCTCATGAAGACTAAACGATGCTAATGCCTCCTCCTCTCTCTCAGGAGCCGGCCTCCCCGTTACAGAGCGGGGGAGGGGAGTCATTTTGTTTCATTCTCCTCAACCAGCTGACGGAGGTTTTAGAGTCTGGCAGCGAGTGGAGCCGTAATGATGACGGCGTCCTGAGGAAAAGGGGAGGAGTCATTTACACCTTCATAAAGTCAATGAAACCTTCAAAATATAGGATTGTTCATTTCTATGGTGGTGATTTACCTTCAGCCAGTACTCATTTTCACTGAGCAGAGCCTGAACGCATCATTCAATTCAATTCAGTTTATTTGATATAGCCCAACATCACAAATACAAGTTATCCTCAGAGAGCTTTACAGTCTGTAACATGACATCCTGTCCCGGGACCTCACATCGGATCAGGAACAACTCCCCTAAAGAGATAGTAAAACCCCTTTCACAGGGAAAAAAGGAAGAACCCTTCAGGAGAGCAACAGAGGAGGATCCCTCTCCTGATGGACAGAAGCAATAGATGTCATGTGACCAGAATGAATAACGTAACAGAGTTACAGCACATTACATGAATATGACAGAAATTATTCATATAATGAGTAGTAGGCATGGTCCATGATCCAGATCCACTGTTAGCGCGTGATTATTGGATGCCTGGTGTAGCCTCTGGAAGAATTTAGCCAAACAACTTCTCTCGTTCTCAGAATTAATTTTCCTTGATCACAAGTAGCAAAGCGCTGCAGTCTTGATAGCAGGAGTCGTCCAAAAGTTCGGCTCTTTAATACACGGCTCTCTGTCATGAACATCTACGATGAACTGTCATAGACATAAGAATAATGAAATGAAGAATATCTACAGAATATAACGATTTATATTATCACCACGATCCATGAAGCAGAAGGCGGTAGAGAGGAGGGGCATCAGGAGGTAGGAGGTAGGACACAGGAGGTAGGAGACAGGAGACAGGAGGTAGGAGACAGGAGGCAGGAGACAGGAGGCAGGAGGTAGGAGACAGGAGACAGGAGACAGGAGACAGGAGACAGGAGACAGGAGACAGGAGACAGGAGACAGGACCGGCTCCAGACAGTCACGATCCATGGAAACTTGAGGTGAGGAAGCACAGAGGCTCCCGGAAAGAAGTAGAGTTAGTAATGTGCATAGAAGAGACAATAATTTATCCAGAAGGAGATAAAGAAGAGGAGAAGAGGAGCTCAGTGTATCCTAAGATGTCCCCATCAGTCTAGGCCTATAGCAGCATATCTAGGGGCTGGACCAGGTAAACCTGAACCAGCCCTAAGTATAAGCCTGAAACAGCCCTAAGTATAAACCTGAAACAGCCCTAACTATAAACCTGAAACAGCCCTAACTATAAGCCTGAAACAGCCCTAAGTATAAGCGCTATCAAAGAGGAAAGTCTTCAGTCTACTCTTTTTAAAAACCCACATATTTTTAGACCCTTTCCTTGAAAATGTCATCCCCAAACTAAAAAGGGTGTATCTCTGCAGCCACTAGGGCTACTTGAATAATGTTGGTGTTATAATAAAAGGTACACATGTGCGATGTTGTTCAGATGTGTAAATATCAGTCTATATGTTACTGGTTAAGAGTAAATGAAGATGACACACAGAAACAAATGAAAAGGTTTCAGGTCCGCCTATACAAAAATCACTTTCAGGATGATTATTTCTTTGAAATGATGGAGCTGTAAGGTCCAACTCTAACCCAGATCATAGCACAATATGTGAACATGCTCTAACCCAAATCATAGCACAATATGTGAACATTCTCTAACCCAAATCATAGCACAATATGTGAACATTCTCTAACCCAGATCATAGCTCAATATGTGAACATTCACTAACCCAAATCATAGCTCAATATGTGAACATTCTCTAACCCAAATCATAGCTCAATATGTGAACATTCACTAACCCAAATCATAACACAATATGTGAACATTCTCTAACCCAAATCACAACACAATATGTGAACATTCTCTAACCCAAATCATAGCTCAATATGTGAACATTCTCTAACCCAAATCATAGCTCAATATGTGAACATTCTCTAACCCAAATCATAGCTCAATATGTGAACATTCACTAACCCAAATCATAGCTCAATATGTGAACATTCACTAACCCAAATCATAACACAATATGTGAACATTCTCTAACCCAAATCATAACACAATATGTGAACATTCTCTAACCCAAATCATAGCTCAATATGTGAACATTCTCTAACCCAAATCATAACACAATATGTGAACATTCTCTAACCCAAATGATAGCTCAATATGTGAACATTCTCTAACCCAAATCATAGCTCAATATGTGAACATTCACTAACCCAAATCATAGCTCAATATGTGAACATTCACTAACCCAAATCATAGCTCAATATGTGAACATTCACTAACCCAAATCATAGCTCAATATGTGAACATTCACTAACCCAAATCATAACACAATATGTCTGCCCCCTGGACTGAAAGTGGAAGCTGGTTCCACAGAAGAGGAGCCCGATAACTGAAAGCTCTAGCTTTATAATTTACCTTCAGCCAGTACTCATTTTCACTGAGCAGAGCCTGAACGCATCATGAGAACGTTAAAGCACAAACCCAGAGAAGAAGTTTATTCTCAGATCTCAGATGGAAACACCTCCTGGAAACAGATTGTTAACTTGAATTGTCTCTGGAGCTCCGGGGCTTCTGGTCCTACGACACAGTTTGAGCTCACAGGCCGGCGTCTGAAGCATGGACATTTAAAAGTGCTTAAACATCACACCAAAAAAATAACATGAGTATTAAAGTTTCAAAAAATGAGAAAAGTGACAGAGTAATTGCAGAGCGGTTTCAGGCCGGGTAGTCGACACTCCGACAGGCTTTCAAGCAATTTCCCTGTCCTTGTGCTTGTTTGATGCCTTTTTCCTGCAATGTCATTGAAACACACGCACACACACACACACACACACACACACACACACACACACACACACACACACACACACACACACACACACACACACACACACACACACACACACACACACACACATCAAAGCCATTGTGTTCCATTAACTGAACAATTTCCTCTGAAAGAAAAGCTGCTCTGGTTCTGGAGCTCAGATCAGTTTTAATCTCACAGAGTCCACGAGGACAAAAGCCTTCATTCACGGGAGGTGGAGGGACCAGGAGGTGCTTCTTCAACATCTCCTCCTCCTCCTCCTCGTTACCTGCAGGACTCTTTTGGTACCTCAGAGGTTCTGTCCAGCGATCAGCTGGCATGAGTCACGCTGCGTCTCTGAGCGGCTGCAGAGCCGGCGGTCTGGTTCTGTGGAGGAGAGAGAACCCAGAACCTCCTGAGCGCTGCATGTGGGCGTCGGCAGCCTGAAGCTGCTGGTGGAAGCAGTCGGTCCGTGAGGCCCCTCGCTGTGTTCACGCCTCGGCTGCTGAGACAACAACAGCTCCTCACTGAGCTGAGTCTCATGAGCTGTGTGGGTTCTCTCCTCCTTCACGGTACTGCTCCTCCCTCTATCACCTCCATCCGCACCTTGTGCTACTACACAATGTCTTTAATGTCTCTTTTTATATTCATCTTGTTTACTGTATATTGTGTATAAGTAAGAAGAGCAAAGTGAAACCAGAGTCAAATTCCATGTATGTGTAAACTTAAAGCTGATTCTGATTATATGTTATTTATATATACGTTCTTTACATATAAGTTCTTTATATATAAGTTATTTAAATACAAGTTATTTATGTATAAGTTATTTATACATAAGTTATTTACATATAAGTTCTTTATATATACGTTCTTTAAATACAAGTTCTTTATATATAAGTTCTTTAAATATAAGTTCTTTATATATATACGTTCTTTAAATATACGTTCTTTTTATATATATATATATATATATATATATATATATATATATATATATATATTTTACCCGCTGTATATGTAACAATGTTTCCTTCATTGCAACAAAGGAAGCGATGTGTTTTCAGCCGTTTTCTTCTCCAGCAGATTTAAGACCCAGCGGACCGTTTTTCTGGCGGGTCACTTTGTTTCTAAATAGAAGCTCCATCTTGTTTTGTTTCTTCAGTATTCATCACACACACACACACACACACACACACACACACACACACACACACACACACACACACACACACACACACACACACACACACACACACACACACACGTATTCTCTCTGGTAATCACGCCTCAGCCTCCTCTCCCTCCAGTCGGTCATCAGAATGCTGGAGTGATTTTAAAGAGCTCTCAGAAACCGACCCAGACGTCTTCAGATGTCTCGCTTTGTTCCTCCAAGAAGTCAAAAGACACAAAACATGTTTAGTTTGCAGCGACAGAGGAAAGCAGGAAGTCCTCTGGAGACGAACCCTCTGGGTCACTACCGGGTCCTCCTGCCGTCTCCTTCAGGGCCACATCCTCATGCCGTCTCCTTCAGGGCCACGTCCTCCTGCCGTCTCCTTCGGGGCCACATCCTCCTGCCGTCTCCTTCGGGGCCACGTCCTCCTGCCGTCTCCTTCAGGGCCACGTCCTCCTGCCGTCTCCTTCGGGGCCACGTCCTCCTGCCGTCTCCTTCGGGGCCACGTCCTCCTGCCGTCTCCTTCGGGGCCACATCCTCCTGCCGTCTCCTTCGGGGCCACGTCCTCATGCCGTCTCCTTTGGGGCCACGTCCTCATGCCGTCTCCTTTGGGGCCACGTCCTCCTGCCGTCTCCTTCAGGGCCACGTCCTCCTGCCGTCTCCTTCGGGGCCACGTCCTCATGCCGTATCCTTTGGGGCCACGTCCTCCTGCCGTCTCTGTTGGGGGCCAAGTCCTCATGCCGTCTCCTTTGGGGCCACGTCCTCCTTCCGTCTCCTTTGGGGCCACGTCCTCATGCCGTCTCCTTCGGGGCCAAGTCCTCATGCCGTCTCTTTTGGGGCCACGTCCTCCTGCCGTCTCCTTTGGGGCCACGTCCTCATGCCGTCTCCTTCGGGGCCACGTCCTCATGCCGTCTCCTTCGGGGCCACGTCCTCCTGCCGTCTCTGTTGGGGGCCAAGTCCTCATGCCGTCTCTGTTGGGGGCCAAGTCCTCATGCCGTCTCCTTTGGGGCCACGTCCTCCTGCCGTCTCCTTCGGGGCCACGTCCTCATGCCGTCTCCTTTGGGGCCACGTACTCCTGCCGTCTCCTTTGGGGCCACGTCCTCATGCCGTCTCCTTCGGGGCCACGTCCTCATGCCGTCTCCTTCGGGGCCACGTCCTCATGCCGTCTCCTTTGGGGCCACGTCCTCCTGCCGTCTCCTTCGGGGCCACGTCCTCATGCCGTCTCCTTTGGGGCCACGTCCTCATGCCGTCTCCTTTTGGGCCACGTCCTCCTGCCGTCTCTTTCGGGGGCCAAGTCCTCATGCCGTCTCTGTTGGGGGCCACGTCCTCATGCCGTCTCCTTTGGGGCCACGTCCTCCTGCCGTCTCCTTTGGGGCCACGTCCTCCTGCCGTCTCCTTTGGGGCCACGTCCTCCTGCCGTCTCCTTAGGGGCCACGTCCTCATGCCGTCTCCTTTTGGGCCAAGTCCTCCTGCCGTCTCTTTCGGGGGCCAAGTCCACATGCCGTCTCCTTTGGGGCCACATCCTCATGCCGTCTCCTTTGGGGCCACGTCCTCATGCCGTCTCCTTTGGGGCCACGTCCTCCTGCCGTCTCCTTCGGGGCCACGTCCTCCTGCCGTCTCCTTTGGGGCCAAGTCCTCCTGCCGTCTCTTTCGGGGGCCAAGTCCTCATGCCGTCTCTTTCGGGGCCAAGTCCTCTCGCCGTCTCCTTTGGGGCCACGTCCTCATGCCGTCTCCTTTGGGGCCACGTCCTCCTGCCGTCTCCTTTGGGGCCAAGTCCTCCTGCCGTCTCTTTCGGGGGCCAAGTCCTCATGCCGTCTCTTTCGGGGCCAAGTCCTCTCGCCGTCTCCTTTGGGGCCACGTCCTCATGCCGTCTCCTTTGGGGCCACGTCCTCCTGCCGTCTCCTTTGGGGCCACGTCCTCCTGCCGTCTCCTTTGGGGCCACGTCCTCCTGCCGTCTCCTTAGGGGCCACGTCCTCATGCCGTCTCCTTTTGGGCCAAGTCCTCCTGCCGTCTCCTTTGGGGCCACGTCCTCCTGCCGTCTCCTTAGGGGCCACGTCCTCCTGCCGTCTCCTTTGGGGCCACGTCCTCCTGCCGTCTCCTTAGGGGCCACGTCCTCATGCCGTCTCCTTTTGGGCCAAGTCCTCCTGCCGTCTCTTTCGGGGGCCAAGTCCTCATGCCGTCTCCTTTGGGGCCACATCCTCATGCCGTCTCCTTTGGGGCCACGTCCTCATGCCGTCTCCTTTGGGGCCACGTCCTCCTGCCGTCTCCTTCGGGGCCACGTCCTCCTGCCGTCTCCTTTGGGGCCAAGTCCTCCTGCCGTCTCTTTCGGGGGCCAAGTCCTCATGCCGTCTCCTTTGGGGCCACATCCTCATGCCGTCTCCTTTGGGGCCACGTCCTCATGCCGTCTCCTTTGGGGCCACGTCCTCCTGCCGTCTCCTTTGGGGCCAAGTCCTCCTGCCGTCTCTTTCGGGGGCCAAGTCCTCATGCCGTCTCTTTCGGGGCCAAGTCCTCTCGCCGTCTCCTTTGGGGCCACGTCCTCATGCCGTCTCCTTTGGGGCCACGTCCTCATGCCGTCTCTTTCGGGGCCAAGTCCTCATGCCGTCTCCTTTGGGGCCACGTCCTCCTGCCGTCTCCTTTGGGGCCAAGTCCTCCTGCCGTCTCTTTCGGGGGCCAAGTCCTCATGCCGTCTCTTTCGGGGCCAAGTCCTCTCGCCGTCTCCTTTGGGGCCACGTCCTCATGCCGTCTCCTTAGGGGCCACGTCCTCATGCCGTCTCCTTTTGGGCCAAGTCCTCCTGCCGTCTCTTTCGGGGGCCAAGTCCTCATGCCGTCTCCTTTGGGGCCACATCCTCATGCCGTCTCCTTTGGGGCCACGTCCTCATGCCGTCTCCTTTGGGGCCACGTCCTCCTGCCGTCTCCTTTGGGGCCAAGTCCTCCTGCCGTCTCTTTCGGGGGCCAAGTCCTCATGCCGTCTCTTTCGGGGCCAAGTCCTCTCGCCGTCTCCTTTGGGGCCACGTCCTCATGCCGTCTCCTTTGGGGCCACGTCCTCATGCCGTCTCCTTTGGGGCCACGTCCTCATGCCGTCTCCTTTGGGGCCACGTCCTCCTGCCGTCTCCTTTGGGGCCAAGTCCTCTCGCCGTCTCCTTCGGGGCCACGTCCTCATGCCGTCTCCTTCGGGGCCACGTCCTCATGCCGTCTCTTTCGGGGCCAAGTCCTCATGCCGTCTCTTTCGGGGGCCACGTCCTCATGCCGTCTCCTTCGGGGCCACATCCTTTTAATACATGTTGTGTTTTTTCCCCACAGGAGGAACCGAACACCTCTAAATTCATGATGAATTGGAAATTAGCGGCCGGCTGTCAGACGCCGGTATCTTGGACTCCGCAGCCCATCACTCCTCATCAGCAGCACTTTTGCATTTTTTTATATGTCGGAGATAAAGTAACGTCTGCTAAATGAGCCGTTTGAAGAAGCACGGCTCATTTTTCATAATCCTGGAGAAGTCAATTAAGGCACTACTTGTGGAGCTTCGAGGGAGACAGAAGGAGACGCAGAGGAGACGCAGAGGAGACGCAGAGGAGACGGCAAAGAGACGCAGAGGAGATGCAGAGGAGACGGCAAAGAGACGCCAAAGAGATGGCAGATGACCTCGGTTATATCTGTAAGGAATCTTCAAAGCGTGAAACAAATATATAACAAATCATGTCTTTTTATTTTCTGAGACGCAAAGAGATGCAAAGAAATGCAAAGAGACGCCGAAGAGACGCCATAGAAGAGACGCGAAGGAGGCGTCCAAGAGAAGCAAAGAGACGGCGATGAGACGCAAAGAGACGCAAAGAAGAAGAGACACTGAAGAAGAGACGCGAAGGAGACGTCCAAGAGAAGCAAAGAGACGCCGATGAGACGCAAAGGAGACGCCAAAGAGACGCAGAGGAGACACGGAGGGGACGCCGAAGAGACGCCGAAGAGACGCCAAAGGAGATGCCGAAAATGATATATTTACAAACATGAATGAATCTGAGCTCCTCTTATGTGGAATCAGCTTCCACTTTCAGTCCGGGGGGCAGACACAGTCACCTCATTTAAGAGTAGACTTAAGACTTTCCTCTTTGATAGCGCTTATAGTTAGGGCTGTTTCAGGCTTATAGTTAGGGCTGGCTCAGGTGTGCCCTGGTCCAGACCCTAGATATGCTGCTATAGGCCTAGACTGCTGGGGGACATCTTAGGATACACTGAGCTCCTCTTCTCTTCCTCTTTCGCTCCTCTTCTCTTCCTCTTTCGCTCCTTCTCTTCTCCTCTTCTTTCTCTCCTTCTGGATAAACTATTGTCTCTTTAATGCACATTACTAACTCTACTTTCTTTTTCCATGGATTCATGGCTGCCTGGAACCGGTCCTGCCCCGGGTCCTGCCCCGGGTCCTGCCCCCGGTCCTGCCCCCTGCCATGGATCGTGGCTGCCTGGAACCGGTCCTGCCTGATGCCATGGCCCTGCTGATGGAACCGGCCTGGAACCGGTCCTGCCTGCTGCCATGGCCCTGCTGATGGAACCGGCCTGGAACCGGTCCTGCCTGCTGCCATGGCCCTGCTGATGGAGCCGGCCTGGAACCGGTCCTGCCTGCTGCCATGGCCCTGCTGATGGAACCGGCCTGGAACCGGTCCTGCCTGCTGCCATGGCCCTGCTGATGCCCCTCCTCTCTACCTCCTTCTGCTTCATGGATCGTGGTTATCAGGATCATGGACCATGCCTACTACTCATTATATGAATAATTTATGTCATATTCATGTAATGTGCTGTAACTCTGTTACGTTATTCATTCTGGTCACATGACATCTATTGCTTCTGTCCATCCGGGGAGAGGGATCCTCCTCTGTTGCTCTCCTGAAGGTTTCTTCCCTTTTTCCCTGTGAAAGGGTTTTTACTATCTTTATTGGGGAGTTCTTCCTGATCCGATGTGAGGTCCCGGGACAGGATGTTATGTTACAGACTGTAAAGCCCTCCGAGGCAAACTTGTATTTGTGATGTTGGGCTATATAAAATAAACTGAATTGAATTGAATGAGGTCTGAAAACGACAGATCGGCTCCAACAGGAAGTCACTGTTTCTGTGACTTCCTGTTTATTCTTTTGAAGCGTCCAACTGGACCTCAGGTTTTTCGTCGCCGTCTCCTGCTGCTTCCGTCTGATCTCAAAGAGCCTTTTAACCTTCTTTTACCCACAAGCCCTTTGGGTATTTGGGCCGGTGTTTGCTGTGAAAGCAGCACTGTATTCTCTCCTTTGTTCTTTTCATGTCTGTGAAAACTCTTTGATGTGCTCATTTTGAAAAGGACAATTTAAATCCTAGACTGTCGCCATCTTGTCACCATCTTGGTTTTTTTGCAACCGGTGAACAGGAAGTGACCATATGTGGGCTTTCACAAGAGCATCAAAGACCTTTACCAGGTAAACATGAAAATAAATACGTGGACATTTGCACATATTTTCACAAACATATACATGAATTTGAGTTGCCTCCAGATCGGACCGAACAGGAAGTAACTGTTTCTTTGACAGGAAACACCAGCTCCTCGAGGGGAAGTGGAGTTTGTTTACCTCGTAAACATCCTGTTTGTTGTATTTCTCCCTCACATGAAAACAGACAGAATCACCTTCGTCTCCGACAGGAATTTAAAACGTCAACAAGTGACAAAGTGTTTTGATTGGTTCGTCCCTCGATTATACAATTTAACATAATCTGATCTACGCAGAGGACGGAATAAATCTCCAGAGGTTATGATGCACGAGAAGATGATTCATGAGATCTGTTATTGCAACGCCCATCCCAAAGTCAAAGAAAACAACAGTTTGTGTGAAAAGATCAACTCAACGAGTCCAACGCTGCAGATAAACAAACAGCTTCATAAATATATATATACATATATTAATATATATATAAATAAATAAATATTAAATATATATACATATACATATTAATATATATATAAATAAATAAATATTAAATATACATATATGATATTGTGTTTCTGATCATTGGGTTTTATTGCAGTAACGAGGATAGAGCTGAAACTCAACGAAAAACAAAATAGTTTTCTCACTGCAGGATTCATGATGAGGTCATGTGATCAACAAAAACCTTCATATTCATCTCACATCCTCACAGAGTCATAATCAACTTATCTTCATATGATGGTTCTTATGAAAAGTCCCCAAAACGTGGGTTGAAAGATGGAGAAACACTTAGTTATGCTTAGTAAAAGATGTTCATGATTATATGTATTAGATACTAAATCATCTAA
>JBAMJR010000575.1:45000-167049 GCA_038501785.1 Myoxocephalus aenaeus
AGATCCAGTTTGATCTCCAAAGAAACCTTTTGTGTTCCCTTCAGGTTCCGTTAGTCAGGAGACGCTCAGCTGGAGCTCAATATATATATATATATATATATATATATATATATATAATATCAGGGGAACTAACCGCGTTAGTGTTGAGACACGTATATAAATACTGGCTGAAAACGCATTAATAAAAATCACTCTAAAAACATAATTTGACACAATTCCCCCACAGAACAGAAGCAGTCTTCGTCCACGCGGTCGGAGGACGGAAACTAAAACAAAGTGCAGGTCTCATCTCCTCGTGTTTGCATATTATTGTTCTTGATCCTTTGAAGGTCACTTTGGAGCACTAAGCACCCGGGGGACCTGCTGACTGGCCGGAGCATCGGCCCCGTTCACTTCCTGTTTCGGAGCCGACTCCCAGCGGGGCGTTAAACATCTTCTGTAAACAACGACTGAGTCCGTCTGGTTCTCACCAACACAACGGATGAAAGAGTCTCGTCCCTTTTGCTTTCCTCTTCTTTGTGCAATTATTATTATTCAGTTCTTTATTACGTCATTAGATTGTTTTAGTTTTAGTTTTGTCCTCAGCCGCGTCACACGGCGACGAAGACGTCCAGGTAGAGACGGTCGTACGACTCCCTGAAGAAGAGGATGAGGACGAGGCTGAAGAGGCAGGAACCAGTCAGACACCAGTTCAACCAGGACACGTCTGGGGAGAGAGAGAGAGAGAGAGATTATTTATTTATACTTGATCACACATTTTCGCCATTATTGTTAATTACACTGCAGTAATATGTACATATTTTCATATTATTGTATACCAATAATACATATTATACTGTAGTATAATGGACAAATTTTTACATACATATATATAATATCGGGGCTCAATAAAGTGTTTATCATTGTGTTTGTACTTCACTCAGAGGAAACGTTCCACCTGAACAGGAAGTGATGACCTCATGTTCACACATAATGACATCATCTATAGACCCATTGATCGTAGAACTAATGACCGATCAATAGAGAATCCTGACATACCGTAAAGGAAAGCTGTCGTTCATAATGATGAGTTAATCAGTGCTATTGGTCGCGTTGCTCGTCATCATTGACCTTCTCTTGAACCTCAAGCAGCTTTTCTCTCTTCAGGCTCCATTACGCTCAGGAGAGGAGCTCCTGTCTGCATTCTCTCTCCTGACCACCAGGGGGCGACTCCTCTGGTTGTATAGAAGTCATCACCTGTTAAAGCTGCATTCTCTCTCCTGACCACCAGGGGGCGACTCCTCTGGTTGTATAGAAGTCTATGCTTCATGTGTTAAAGCTGCATTCTCTCTCCTGACCACCAGGGGGCGACTCCTCTGGTTGTATAGAAGTCATCACGTGTTAAAGCTGCATTCTCTCTCCTGACCACCAGGGGGCGACTCCTCTGGTTGTATAGAAGTCTATGCTTCATGTGTTAAAGCTGCATTCTCTCTCCTGACCACCAGGGGGCGACTCCTCTGGTTGTATAGAAGTCTATGCTTCATGTGTTAAAGCTGCATTCTCTCTCCTGACCACCAGGGGGCGACTCCTCTGGTTGTATAGAAGTCTATGCTTCATGTGTTAAAGCTGCATTCTCTCTCCTGACCACCAGGGGGCGACTCCTCTGGTTGTATAGAAGTCTATGCTTCATGTGTTAAAGCTGCATTCTCTCTCCTGACCACCAGGGGGCGACTGCTCTGGTTGTATAGAAGTCTATGCTTCATGTGTTAAAGCTGCATTCTCTCTCCTGACCACCAGGGGGCGACTGCTCAGGTTGTATAGAAGTCATCACGTGTTAAAGCTGCATTCTCTCTACTGACCACCAGGGGGCGACTCCTTTGGTTGTATAGAAGTCATCACGTGTTAAAGCTGCATTTTCTCTCCTGACCACCGGGGGTGACTCCTCTGGTTGTATAGAAGTCTATGCTTCACGTGTTAAAGCTGCATTCTCTCTCCTGACCACCAGGGGGCGACTCCTCTGGTTGTATAGAAGTATATATAAATGACTCTACTGCTCTCTTGATTTATTCCCTCAGTAAACATTGTTTATGTCTCAATCTTTTACGTCCATCTGGTGAGTGAACTGCTGGTTGTGTTACTGTTTTTACTTCTGCAGTCGTATTTAATCATAAACAGCCACAGCTCTGTTGTTGCTGCTGGTCCCGCCTCTCCCCTCTCCACGGTGCAGCAGCTGCTGGAGAGGTCTTGTGTGTGTGCAGAGTTTTAGTGCCGCGGTTTTGTTGGATTGTTTTGTTATAACTAAATGTGACTGGTTGTTGATTTGTTCATTGTCCGTTAATGACGCAGCAACCCGACGGGGTTGGGCTGGTCAGGTGGGTCAGCCGAGATGCACAACATGGCGAGAAACGCACGGCCGCCACTGGTCACTTCCTGTTCCTGGTCAGAGACGTCAGTCCACAAACCAACGGGTGACATCATCACCATTATATATATCCTCATTATTTTCAGTCTGTGCTTTAGAGTCCACCTGACTCCCCCCTCAGCCAGATAAAGGATCAGTGAGTCCGGTGGACTCATACATTCTGCTCTTAGAGGGGTTACCACTGAGTGTACCTTGTGAAGGTAAAATAAATTGACGTGTCGCTGTTCATTCACGGTCAACGTTCTCACTCTTGATTCAAAAGTGTGTCAAAAACAAAACAGGAAATGAAAAGGCGCTTTTATTCTTAGGAGTGACTGAGCTCTTCAAAGAAAGGCGGTTTCTTTCTGCCGTGTTTTTAACGCCTCAACAGTCACTTCTGACGAGAATGCAAACTTTAGCTGAAACTTCTTACTAAAGAACTCAAACTGCAATTATTTCTCTGTGCTGAATAATCTTCCTCCTCCTCCTCTTCCTCCTCCTCTATATTCTTCCCGACGAGCCGACTTGCTCAACGACACAAACACACAGCGGATGAAATCGATAAAAATAAATAAAAAAGAGCGACAAGCGGCGGTTTATTGTCCGGAGGCTCCATTCATGTTTGAGTCGCCTGGTACGGAGACTGCAGGGTCCTAAAGACCTGCAGGGTCCTAAAGACCTGCAGGGTCCTAAAGACATGCAGGGTCCTAAAGACCTGCAGGGTCCTAAAGACATGCAGGGTCCTAAAGACCTGCAGGGTCCTAAAGACATGCAGGGTCCTAAAGACCTGCAGGGTCCTAAAGACCTGCAGGGTCCTAAAGGCCTGCAGGGTCCTAAAGGCCTGCAGGGTCCTAAAGACATGCAGGGTCCTAAAGACATGCAGGGTCCTAAAGACATGCAGGGTCCTAAAGGCCTGCAGGGTCCTAAAGACCTGCAGGGTCCTAAAGACATGCAGGGTCCTAAAGACATGCAGGGTCCTAAAGACCTGCAGGGTCCTAAAGACCTACAGGGTCACGGTCTAGAGGAGGGCTCACCGAACCAAGACCGGCCTTTAGACACGGACACGGAGATAAATCCACGAACGCCTCTCCGCTCGCAGGGAGACGGAGACATGACTCAGAATCCATAACGAGGCCGCGGGCAGCCAAGAGGAAAAGAAGAAAAGAAATTTAAAATAATAATGAAATGAACTGGAAATTGATGGAAATCTTTAAAAGGCCGGTTTTCAACACCAGGAGGTGGACGGGGAGGAAAGAGACGAGGTTCATGCAGAATTCATCAGTTCTGAAGTCGGCGTATTATTTGCTAAATCCATTACGGCTCACGGAGAGGAAGTTAGAGTAATGAGACCCGCTAGAATACGTCCCGCAGGAATTTACAGAATAATCACGTTAATCTCTTCAAGACAGCAGCTGATCTCCAAACAGGAACTCCTCAGTGTTCCTGTTTGAGGCCACACTCTGACTCAACCCTACATTCAGACTCAACCCTACACTCTGACTCAACCCTAAACTCAGACTCAACCCTACATTCAGACTCAACCCTACACTCTGACTCAACCCTACACTCTGACTCAACCCTACATTCAGACTCAACCCTACATTCAGACTCAAGCCTACACTCTGACTCAACCCTACATTCAGACTCAACCCTACATTCAGACTCAACCCTACACTCAGACTCAACCCTACATTCAGACTCAACCCTACACTCTGACTCAACCCTACACTCTGACTCAACCCTACATTCTGACTCAACCCTACACTCTGATATTATGACTCAACCCTACACTCAGACTCAACCCTACATTCAGACTCAACCCTACACTCAGACTCAACCCTACACTCTGATATTATGACTCAACCCTACACTCAGACTCAACCCTACACTCAGACTCAACCCTACATTCAGACTCAACCCTACACTCAGACTCAACCCTACATTCTGATATTATGACTCAACCCTACATTCTGACTCAACCCTACACTCTGATATTATGACTCAACCCTACATTCAGACTCAACCCTACACTCAGACTCAACCCTACACTCTGACTCAACCCTACACTCTGACTCAACCCTACATTCAGACTCAACCATACATTCAGACTCAAGCCTACACTCAGACTCAACCCTACACTCTGACTCAACCCTACATTCAGACTCAACCCTACACTCTGATATTATGACTCAACCCTACACTCAGACTCAACCCTACATTCAGACTCAACCCTACACTCAGACTCAACCCTACACTCTGATATTATGACTCAACCCTACACTCAGACTCAACCCTACACTCAGACTCAACCCTACATTCAGACTCAACCCTACACTCTGATATTATGACTCAACCCTACACTCAGACTCAACCCTACATTCAGACTCAACCCTACATTCAGACTCAACCCTACATTCAGACTCAACCCTACACTCAGACTCAACCCTACATTCAGACTCAACCCTACACTCAGACTCAACCCTACATTCAGACTCAACCCTACATTCAGACTCAACCCTACATTCAGACTCAACCCTACACTCTGACTCCATCTGAGAATCAAGGTGGATTTTCTGGCTCGAGACCGTAGGTTGTTGGTTTCTATCTCTTTATGGGATTTACTGACAATAAGTGAAATATAGAATAACACCAGAAATAGCCCTACATATATATGTGTGTGTGTCTGTGTGTATATGTGTGTGTGTGTGTGTGTGTGTGTGTGTGTGTGTGTGTGTGTGTGTGTGTGTGTGTGTGTGTGGCAGCAGAACGGTTTGACTGCAGTCACCCTGTTTTTTTTAAGGCTAAACCCAAACAAATACGAAGCAGAATATTGAGTTAGCGTTTGTCTGTTTTAATAATCAACACGCAGAACAAACCTTTAGCGCTGTGGTTTGTAAAGGGCACGGAGAGAACAGACATTTTTCATCCCAACACGAAGCAGATGAATGATTTCCGTCTTTGCCGACTTCTCAAGGACGTTTTAACTTTTAGTTCTGAAGGCCTCGGCTTCTCCCTTTGACCTTTGACCTTTAGTCGGCACAGAAACACTCAAAACGGCAGACGGTACTCGGCTAACGCAACTTCTGCTGAGCAGGCAGCTAGCTGGTCGTTAGCCGCACGCTGACATCACAGCCTGCAGCCGGAGGGACGCTTCCTGCTCGTCTTCCTCCTCTCAGCACACACACACACACACTCTCACACACTCACTCTCACACACACACACACACTCACTCTCTCACACACACACACTTGCACGCGCACAGACACATACACACACACACACACAAACTCTCTCTCTCTCTCTCTCTCTCTCAAAGAGAAAGGGGGCGGAGCTTCTCTGGTGCTGGTTGTCTTGTGAACTCTTGTGTCTGCAGGTGAAGTGTGAACGGCCTCCTCTCACCTGTGGAGTAGAAGGTGAGGAAGACGAGCAGCGTGCCGGAGACCAGGTTCCCCAGGAACGTGACCACGCCGCAGGTGATGCCTTCAGGGACCGGGTACACGGTCTCGATGAGCAGCTCGAAGAATATGGGCACGCTGCTGTTGATGAAGATGCCCACCAGGATGCAGGACGTGTACAGGATGGCTGAGGAAGAGGAGGAGAACACGTTACTGTGAAGAGTGAGGAAGAGGAGGAGAACACGTTACTGTGAAGAGTGATGAAGAGGAGGAGAACACGTTACTGTGAAGAGTGATGAAGAGGAGGAGAACACGTTACTGTGAAGAGTGATGAAGAGGAGGAGAACACGTTACTGTGAAGAGCGACGAAGAGGAGGAGAACACGTTACTGTGAAGAGTGATGAAGAGGAGGAGAACACGTTACTGTGAAGAGTGATGAAGAGGAGGAGAACACGTTACTGTGAAGAGCGACGAAGAGGAGGAGAACACGTTACTGTGAAGAGTGATGAAGAGGAGGAGAACACGTTACTGTGAAGAGTGATGAAGAGGAGGAGAACACGTTACTGTGAAGAGCGACGAAGAGGAGGAGAACACGTTACTGTGAAGAGCGATGAAGAGGAGGAGAACACGTTACTGTGAAGAGCGACGAAGAGGAGGAGAACACGTTACTGTGAAGAGTGATGAAGAGGAGGAGAACACGTTACTGTGAAGAGCGAGGAAGAGGAGGAGAACACGTTACTGTGAAGAGCGACGAAGAGGAGGAGAACACGTTACTGTGAAGAGCGACGAAGAGGAGGAGAACACGTTACTGTGAAGAGCGACGAAGAGGAGGAGAACACGTTACTGTGAAGAGTGATGAAGAGGAGGAGAACACGTTACTGTGAAGAGTGATGAAGAGGAGGAGAACACGTTACTGTGAAGAGCGACGAAGAGGAGGAGAACACGTTACTGTGAAGAGCGATGAAGAGGAGGAGAACACGTTACTGTGAAGAGCGACGAAGAGGAGGAGAACACGTTACTGTGAAGAGTGATGAAGAGGAGGAGAACACGTTACTGTGAAGAGTGACGAAGAGGAGGAGAACACGTTACTGTGAAGAGCGACGAAGAGGAGGAGAACACGTTACTGTGAAGAGCGACGAAGAGGAGGAGAACACGTTACTGTGAAGAGCGACGAAGAGGAGGAGAACACGTTACTGTGAAGAGCGATGAAGAGGAGGAGAACACGTTACTGTGAAGAGCGACGAAGAGGAGGAGAACACGTTACTGTGAAGAGCGATGAAGAGGAGGAGAACACGTTACTGTGAAGAGCGACGAAGAGGAGGAGAACACGTTACTGTGAAGAGTGATGAAGAGGAGGAGAACACGTTACTGTGAAGAGCGATGAAGAGGAGGAGAACACGTTACTGTGAAGAGCGACGAAGAGGAGGAGAACACGTTACTGTGAAGAGCGATGAAGAGGAGGAGAACACGTTACTGTGAAGAGCGACGAAGAGGAGGAGAACACGTTACTGTGAAGAGCGACGAAGAGGAGGAGAACACGTTACTGTGAAGAGTGATGAAGAGGAGGAGAACACGTTACTGTGAAGAGTGATGAAGAGGAGGAGAACACGTTACTGTGAAGAGGAGGAGACTAGGAGCTGAGCCTAGGGAGACTAGGGACCAGGAGACGAGGAGACCAGGAGACTAGAGACTAGGAGACTAGGGACTAGGGACCAGAGACCAGGAGACTAGAGACTAGGAGACTAGGAGACTAGAGACTAGAGACTAGGAGACTAGGAGACTAGAGACTAGGGACCAGGAGACTAGAGACTAGAGACTAGGAGACTAGGAGACTAGGAGACCAGAGACCAGGGACTAGGGACCAGGAGACTAGAGACTAGGGACCAGGAGACTAGAGACTAGAGACTAGGAGACTAGGAGACTAGGAGACCAGAGACCAGGGACCAGGAGACCAGGAGACTAGAGACTAGAGACTAGGGACCAGGGACCAGGAGACTAGAGACTAGGAGACTAGGAGACTAGGGACCAGGGACCAGGAGACTAGAGACTAGAGACTAGGAGACTAGGAGACTAGGGACTAGGGACCAGAGACCAGGAGACTAGAGACTAGGAGACTAGGGACTAGGGACCAGGGACCAGAGACCAGGGACCAGGGACCAGAAACCAGGAGACTAGAGACTAGAGACTAGGAGACTAGGAGACTAGGAGACCAGAGACCAGGGACTAGGGACCAGGAGACTAGAGACTAGGGACCAGGAGACTAGAGACTAGAGACTAGGAGACTAGGAGACTAGGAGACCAGAGACCAGGGACCAGGAGACCAGGAGACTAGAGACTAGAGACTAGGGACCAGGGACCAGGAGACTAGAGACTAGGAGACTAGGAGACTAGGGACCAGGGACCAGGAGACTAGAGACTAGAGACTAGGAGACTAGGGACTAGGGACCAGAGACCAGGAGACTAGAGACTAGGAGACTAGGAGACCAGAGACCAGGAGACCAGGAGACTAGAGACTAGAGACTAGGGACCAGGGACCAGGAGACTAGAGACTAGGAGACTAGGAGACTAGGGACCAGGGACCAGGAGACTAGAGACTAGAGACTAGGAGACTAGGAGACTAGGGACTAGGGACCAGAGACCAGGAGACTAGAGACTAGGAGACTAGGGACTAGGGACCAGGGACCAGAGACCAGGGACCAGGGACCAGAAACCAGGAGACTAGAGACTAGAGACTAGGAGACTAGGAGACTAGGAGACTAGGAGACCAGAGACTAGGGACTAGGGACCAGGGACCAGAGACCAGGAGACTAGAGACTAGGAGACTAGGAGACTAGGAGACTAGGGACCAGGGACCAGAGACCAGGAGACTAGAGACCAGGAGACTAGAGACTAGGGACCAGGAGACTAGGGACCAGGGACCAGAGACCAGGAGACTAGAGACTAGGAGACTAGGAGACTAGAGACTAGGGACCAGGAGACTAGAGACTAGAGACTAGGAGACTAGGAGACTAGGGACCAGAGACCAGGAGACCAGGAGACTAGAGACTAGGAGACCAGAGACCAGGGACCAGGGACCAGGAAACCAGGAGACTAGGAGACTAGGGACCAGGGACCAGGAGACCAGGAGACTAGAGACTAGGAGACTAGGAGACTAGGGACTAGGGACCAGGACCCGCTCTCGCCGCTCGGCGCCAGCAGGCAGAGACTCACCTGCGGTGGAGGGCAGGTGGGTGAAGGAGCTCAGACAGGTGAGGGTGAACCAGGTGGAGGACAGAGAGGCGCCCGCCAGCATCAGGACCAGAATCAGCTTCAGCATCCCACGGATAGAGTCTGCAAACCTGAGGAGGAGGAGGAGGAGGAAGAAGAAGAGGAGGAGGAAGAGGAGGAGGAGGAGGAGGAGGAAGAAGACTTGAAATGCACATTGTGAAATATTGAGGAAGACGAGCCACCGGCCGATTCCCAGACACACACTCTCTCTCTCTCTCTCTCTCTCTCTCTCTCTCTCTCTCTCTCTCTCTCTCTCTCTCTCTCCCCCCCTCTCTCCCTCTCTCTCTCCCTCCCTCCCTCCCCCCTCTCTCTCTGATTGAAGAGATAAGTCCTGTGATTCAAACAGTTGATTAATATTGACATCATAACTCTTAGATGTATTCTTATATTTACAGTTCTTTGGAAACAGGAAGTGTTACAAATCAAATTCAGTAAATATTCAGCAGCCAAATCAAATCTTGTTCAGGATATTAAACATGTAGTTTAATACTTGACTTGTTATCTCCAGGCTTTGTTTAAAGGTAATAAAGTGGTTATGAGTTTACACATAATTATAATCCCTCCTGGTTATAGTGGATCATTTCCTAAACATTTTAGGAAATGATCCACTATAACGAGGAGTAACTTTCTACAATCATGTCACACGCTTCATTATTTATTCATTATTACAGAGACTTTGGACCATGACGAGGAGCAGAGGTCCTGGTCAGAGCCGATTGGCCAGTCTTTGTTAGAGGGGCGGGGCTTAGCGGAGGAACTGACCGTAAACGGCACCGTGCCCCCCATATGGGGGGCTCTGGGGTCGGACCTCTTCCCCCCGTGTTTAAGTAGTCGTATCAACCCCAAATGAGTTCTAATATTTGTTACTTCACATGATTTTTTTCAGAATTTAATTAGGAAAAATAAAATCAAAACACAATCACAATAAAACAAAGCAACAGGAAGGAGTCTCAGTCAAAACACGGTGTCGTTCGGGTCAGAAATGGAAAAATGACTCATGGCAAAACATTGGCCGATTTGGGCATGCTGGGTATTGACATGTTCGTCAGCTTCCGCACCTGCTGTGTGACGTGGTTTTAGAAATGTGGGCGGAGCAGGAAGGCTTCAGGAGTCAGAAACGTGTGAAGCTCCGCCCCTCTCATGAGTTTAGAGTTTTCTACTGTCGACCCACAGGGGGACTTCTTAACGTCTTAGTGAAACCTTAAGATCGACAAGGCAAATTTCCGGATTTTCCGAGTTTGGGTAAGTACTTAACCTTAACGGTTACTTTCATTTTGAATAGTTCTCTTCTCACAAGGGTTACGGTCATTTAGAAATGTAAATGAAGTTAAACGACCGTGTGGTTACGGAGATGATTAAGGAAACCTTTCAAAATAAATGTTCTTTTTTTTTGTCCGAGGATGGGGCGCTGGTTTCACTGATCCTTCATCTTTACATCCCAGTGGAGCAGGAGAAGAGTCCAGAATAATGAAGATGATGAGATAAGGCCTTCACCATAAGATGAAGATGATAAGAAGATGAAGATGATAATAAGATGAAGATGATAATAAGATGAAGATGATGATAATAAGATGAAGATGATAAGAAGATGAAGATGATAAGATGAAGATGATAATACGATGAAGATGATAATAAGATGAAGATGATGATAAGATGAAGATGATAATAAGATGAAGATGATAATAAGATGAAGATGATAAGAAGATGAAGATGATAATATGAAGATGATAGGAAGATGATGATAAGATGAAGATGATAAGATGAAGATGATAAGATGAAGATGATAAGATGAAGATGATAAGAAGATGATGATAAGATGAAGATGATAAGATGAAGATGATAATAAGATGAAGATGATAATAAGATGAAGATGATAATAAGATGATGATAAGATGAAGATGATAATAAGATGAAGATGATGAGAAGATGAAGATGATAATATGAAGATGATAGGAAGATGATGATAAGATGAAGATGATAAGATGAAGATGATAAGATGAAGATGATAAGATGAAGATGATAAGAAGATGATGATAAGATGAAGCTGATAAGATGAAGATGATAAGATGAAGATGAGAAGATGAAGATGATGAGAAGATGATGATAAGATGAAGATGATAAGATGAAGATGATAAGATGAAGATGAGAAGATGAAGATGATGAGAAGATGATGATAAGATGAAGATGATAAGATGAAGATGATGAGAAGATGAAGATGATAAGATGAAGATGATAAGATGAAGATGATGAGAAGATGAAGATGATAAGATGAAGATGATAAGATGAAGATGATAAGATGAAGATGATGATAAGATGAAGATGATAAGATGAAGATGATAAGATGAAGATGATAAGATGAAGATGATGAGAAGATGAAGATGATAAGATGAAGATGATAAGATGAAGATGATGAGAAGATGAAGATGATAAGATGAAGATGATAAGATGAAGATGATAAGATGAAGATGATGATAAGATGAAGATGATAAGATGAAGATGATGAGATGAAGATGATAAGATGAAGATGATAATATGAAGATGATAATATGAAGATGATAATATGAAGATGATGATAAGATGAAGATGATAAGATGAAGATGATAATATGAAGATGATAAGATGAAGATGATAAGATGAAGATGATAATATGAAGATGATAAGATGAAGATGATAAGATGAAGATGATAAGATGAAGATGATGAGATGAAGATGATAAGATGAAGATGATAAGATGAAGATGATGAGATGAAGATGATAAGATGAAGATGATGAGCAGATGAAGATGATAAGATGATGATGATAAGATGAAGATGATAATATGAAGATGATAAGATGAAGATGATGAGATGAAGATGATAATATGAAGATGATAAGATGAAGATGATGATAATATGAAGATGATAAGATGAAGATGATGAGATGAAGATGATAATATGAAGATGATAAGATGAAGATGATAGGAAGATGATGATAAGATGAAGATGATGAGATGAAGATGATAAGATGAAGATGATAAGATGAAGATGATAAGATGAAGATAAGATGAAGATGATAAGATGAAGATGAGAAGATGAAGATGATAATATGAAGATGATGATAATATGAAGATGATAGGAAGATGATGATAAGATGAAGATGATAAGATGAAGATGATAGGAAGATGATGATAAGATGAAGATGATGAGATGAAGATGATAAGATGAAGATGATAAGATGGAGATGATGAGATGAAGATGATAAGATGAAGATGATAATATGAAGATGATAAGATGAAGATGATAAGATGGAGATGATGAGATGAAGATGATAAGATGAAGATGATAATATGAAGATGATAGGAAGATGATGATAAGATGAAGATGATGAGATGAAGATGATAAGATGGAGATGATGAGATGAAGATGATAAGATGAAGATGATAATATGAAGATGATAGGAAGATGATGATAAGATGAAGATGATAAGATGAAGATGATAAGATGAAGATGATGAGATGAAGATGATAAGATGAAGATGATAATATGAAGATGATAGGAAGATGATGATAAGATGAAGATGATGAGATGAAGATGATAAGATGGAGATGATGAGATGAAGATGATAAGATGAAGATGATAATATGAAGATGATAGGAAGATGATGATAAGATGAAGATGATAAGATGAAGATGATAAGATGAAGATGATAAGATGAAGATGAGAAGATGAAGATGATAAGATGAAGATGATAAGATGAAGATGATAAGATGAAGATGATAAGAAGATGATGATAAGATGAAGATGATGATAAGATGAAGATGATAAGATGAAGATGATAAGAAGATGAAGATGATGAGCAGAGGCCCTGTGAGTAAAGAGGGCCGTGTCATCTCGGGAGGTAACTGCAGAATTAAGAGTCCATCTTCTGTGCCGCTCCAGCAGGATTTATGGTCCATAAAGACGGAGCGTTTAAGTCATAGGATCAGATTAAATGTTCCGCTCTGCCTCTGAGCCGCGGGGAGTTATGAAATATGTCTTCAGTGTGATGTCATAAATTAGTCTGCGTCTCCTGAGAGGAACTGGCAGTAAATAACCGGAGAGACGGAGAGGGAATAACAAAGAGAGCTCTGTTTGCAGCCCAAACACAGGATGTTTGCTCCAATCCCTCAACGGCACCTGGAGGCCAGCCGGCTGGACCTGAGTGATGCTGCCTCCTCTTCCTCCTCCTCCTCCTCCTCCTCCTCCTCCTGCTGTTCTTCCTCCTCCTCCTCCTCCTCCTCCTCCTGTTCTTCCTCCTCCTCCTCCTCTTCCTCCTCCTCCTCCCTCCTCCCTCCCCCCTCCCTCCTCCTCCTCCTCCTCCTCCTCCTGTTCTTCCTCCTCCTCCTCCTCCTCCTCCTCCTCTTCCTCCTCCTCCTGTTCTTCCTCCTCCTCCTCCTCCTCCTCTTCCTCCTCCTGTTCTTCCTCCTCCTCTTCCTCTTCCTCCTCCTCCTCTTCTCCTGTTCTTCTTCTTCCTCCTCCTCCTCTTCCTCCTCCTCCTGTTCTTCCTCCTCCTCCTCCTCCTCCTCCTCCTCCTGTTCTTCCTCCTCCTCTTCCTCTTCCTCCTCCTCCTCTTGTGCTTCCTCCTCCTCCTCTTCTCCTGTTCTTCTTCTTCCTCCTCCTCTTCCTCCTCCTCCTCCTCCTGTTCTTCCTCCTCCTCCTCCTCCTCCTCCTCCTCTTCTCCTGTTCTTCTTCTTCCTCTTCCTCCTGTCCCCCCCCCCCCCCCCTCCTCCTCCTGGTTGTAATAGAAGATAAAGATGGCCGCTCCTCCTCAATCAGTGGAGAAAAACAACAACCGTCCACTCAGCTTCAGTGTGATCCACACCAGTAGTTTTCTGCAGCAGGACGAGAGCATCACGGGTTCGACTCCCCTGTTTGCAGCCACTGATTGTTTTTCTTCTTCTCATTTTTGTTGTTGCTGCAAAGGGCAAGTACGACTCCCCAGAGAAAAGCACCGTAGCAGAGTGTCGGCCATAAAGACGTGAAGCACAGAGAGCGTCAGCCTAAGTGCTCCGAACGCTCGGCACGGAGCTGCTGCTGGCCGGACGCCTCCCGGCTCATCGTGAGTCACATCCCAGACACGCAGACAGAGACGCTGCTCCGGTCCTTCGTTACGAGCTCCTGGGGTCGCATCTCGTGAGGGAGAGTGTGAGGCGGGGCTGGGCGATATACCGGTTCAACCGATATACCGGTTCAACCGATATACCGGTTCAACCGGTATACCGGTTTCAAATGTCCACACGGTATGAATTGTTCATATACCGTCGGTGCAGAGCCGTAACAACTGTTGTTGCTCTTCAGCAGGAAGCAACATGTATTGTTCACCGCTGAGGACGCAGCGGGCTGAGCTACTTACTGTCATGGTCTAACTCTAGTCATGGTCTAACTTTAGTCATGGTCTAACTTTAGTCATGGTCTAACTTTAGTCATGTTCTAACTTTAGTCATGTTCTAACTTTAGTCACGTTGTAACTTTAGTCATGTTATAACTTTAGTCATGGTCTAACTTTAGTCATGGTCTAACTTTAGTCATGGTCTAACTCTAGTCATGGTCTAACTTTAGTCATGTTATAACTTTAGTCATGTTATAACTTTAGTCATGGTCTAACTTTAGTCATGGTCTAACTTTAGTCATGTTATAACTTTAGTCACGTTATAACTTTAGTCATGTTATAACTTTAGTCATGGTCTAACTTTAGTCATGTTATAACTTTAGTCACGTTATAACTTTAGTCACGTTATAACTTTAGTCATGGTCTAACTTTAGTCATGTTCTAACTCTAGTCATGGTCTAACTCTAGTCATGGTCTAACTTTAGTCATGGTCTAACTTTAGTCATGGTCTAACTTTAGTCATGTTATAACTTTAGTCATGGTCTAACTTTAGTCATGGTCTAACTTTAGTCATGTTATAACTTTAGTCACGTTATAACTTTAGTCACGTTATAACTTTAGTCATGTTCTAACTTTAGTCATGGTCTAACTTTAGTCACGTTCTAACTTTAGTCACGGTCTAAATTTAGTCACGTTCTAACTTTAGTCACGTTCTAACTTTAGTCACGTTCTAACTTTAGTCACGTTCTAACTTTAGTCACGTTCTAACTTTAGTCACGTTCTAACTTTAGTCACGTTCTAACTTTAGTCACGTTCTAACTTTAGTCACGTTCTAACTTTAGTCACGTTCTAAATTTAGTCACGGTCTAAATTTAGTCACGGTCTAAATTTAGTCACGTTCTAACTTTAGTCACGTTCTAAATTTAGTCACGTTCTAAATTTAGTCACGTTCTAACTTTAGTCACGTTCTAACTTTAGTCACGTTCTAACTTTAGTCATGTTCTAACTTTAGTCACGTTCTAACTTTAGTCATGGTTCTAACTTTAGTCATGGTTCTAACTTTAGTCATGGTTCTAACTTTAGTCACGTTCTAACTTTAGTCACGTTCTAACTTTAGTCATGTTCTAACTTTAGTCACGTCTAACTTTAGTCATGTTCTAACTTTAGTCATGTTCTAACTTTAGTCATGTTCTAACTTTAGTCACGTCTAACTTTAGTCATGTTCTAACTTTAGTCATGTTCTAACTTTAGTCATGTTCTAAAATTAGTCATGTTCTAAATTTAGTCATGTTCTAAATTTAGTCATGTCATAACTTTAGTCATGTCATAACTTTAGTCACGTTCTAAATTTAGTCACGTTCTAACTTTAGTCACGGTCTAACTTTAGTCACGGTCTAAATTTAGTCACGTTCTAAATTTAGTCACGGTCTAAATTTAGTCACGTTCTAACTTTAGTCACGTTCTAAATTTAGTCACGTTCTAAATTTAGTCATGTTCTAACTTTAGTCACGTTCTAACTTTAGTCATATCATAACTTTAGTCATGTTCTAACTTTAGTCATGTTCTAACTTTAGTCACGTTCTAACTTTAGTCATGGTTCTAACTTTAGTCATGGTTCTAACTTTAGTCACGTTCTAACTTTAGTCACGTTCTAACTTTAGTCATGTCTAACTTTAGTCATGTTCTAACTTTAGTCACGTCTAAATTTAGTCATGTTCTAACTTTAGTCATGTTCTAACTTTAGTCATGTTCTAAAATTAGTCATGTTCTAAATTTAGTCATGTTCTAACTTTAGTCATGTCATAACTTTAGTCACGTTCTAACTTTAGTCAAGTTCTAACTTTAGTCACGTTCTAACTTTAGTCACGTTCTAACTTTAGTCACGTTCTAAATGTAGTCACGTTCTAAATGTAGTCACGTTCTAACTTGAGTCACGTTCTAACTTGAGTCACGTTCTAACTTGAGTCACGTTCTAAATTTAGTCATGTTCTAAATTTAGTCATGTTCTAACTTTAGTCATGTTCTAACTTGAGTCATGTTCTAACTTTAGTCACGTTCTAACTTTAGTCATGTTCTAACTTTTGTCACGTTCTAACTTTAGTCATGGTCTAACTCTAGTCATGGTCTAACTTTAGTCACGTTCTAACTTTAGTCATGTTCTAACTTTAGTCATGTTCTAACTTTAGTCATGGTCTAACTTTAGTCACGTTATAACTTTAGTCACGTTATAACTTTAGTCATGGTTATAACTTTAGTCATGTTTATAACTTTAGTCATGTTCTAACTTTAGTCATGTTCTAACTTTAGTCACGTTCTAACTTTAGTCACGTTCTAACTTTAGTCATGTTCTAACTTTAGTCATGTTCTAACTTTAGTCATGGTTATAACTTTAGTCATGTTTATAACTTTAGTCATGTTCTAACTTTAGTCATGGTCTAACTTTAGTCACGTTCTAACTTTAGTCATGGTTATAACTTTAGTCATGTTCTAACTTTAGTCATGTTTATAACTTTAGTCATGTTCTAACTTTAGTCATGTTCTAACTTTAGTCACGTTCTAACTTTAGTCATGTTTATAACTTTAGTCATGTTCTAACTTTAGTCATGTTCTAACTTTGTGACACATAAACAATTCATAACATTAATAATTGTACTTTTATAAAATGACACTGCCGAACTGCATGCTGGGTAAAGCTCGTCCACTATCACAACAAGAAGACAACAAGAAGAAACTCCGTCACAGGAAGAGACAGACCCTTCCGGTTTGTCTCTTCCTGTTTTTTTCTTCACCTACATTCCCCTGGGTCCTAAGTCCCTCCATGTTTAGCTTCCTAACCCTCTATGTACCAACGTACAAACAGCTGCTCACCACTCCAACAGCTGCTCAGTTGGCCGGCGGCCCTTTTCGGCGTCAATGAATGAATGTGTTTACTCGGAACAAAATACTGTAATATACCGTGAAACCGGCAGAATCTTACAAAATACCGTGATATGAATTATTGGCCATACTGCCCACCCCTAGTCTGAGGACTCAAAACAGAACTCGGCCATAAAGATCCTGCTAACGGAGCGGCTCGGCCTGCGGATCCATCTGTGGTTCAGTCAGAACCCATCGCCGTAGAGGGCTCCAGATGTCTTCTTCATGGGTCTAATGGGTGGTGCAGAAGGAGGAGGGAGCATGCAACTGGTCCAGAACTCCAGAACCAGACTCCTGTCATGCACCTGGCAGAGGGACCATGTGACCTTGTGACCGTGTGACCATGTGACCATGTGACCTTGTGACCATCTGACCATGTGACCTTGTGACCTTGTGACCATGTGACCATGTGACCATGTGACCATGTGACCCTGCCTCTCCACTGGCCGCCTGTACGGTCCAGAATGTATTTAAGCTCCTCATGTTGTCAATAAAACCCAAACTTATCTATAATGTTGTAGAGCGACTAAAAGTGTGAAATCATCCGTTTCCCTCAATGATTACTTTACACTTATTATGCAGAATAAATTAGACTTATATTTATATTTGACATAGTTTTGGCCCCTTAAGAAGAACAATGTAATTATTAAAATGCTCATTTTCTGGCGGTGATAAACCGGAAATTTAAACTAATAAAAGTAGTCCCAACTGTTGCTCCAGAGAGAGGATCCTCCTCGTGATGGACCGTGACTCAGCGGCTCTGTTTACAGACGCCGTCCTCTCGTGCCGCTAACGGCTCATTGATTAGCCGGCGAGTTATGGACTCAATTCCCTGATTGCAGCTTTTAAAGAAAACGGCAGCTCGGCCTGAAAGTGCTGATTGGGCCTCGACCCGCGATGAACACATTTCTGCTGGAGCTTCTGCAGACTAACACTTTGTCTTTGTGGCTCTCGATCCATCAGGGGAGGAGAAGTGCATTAGCATCCTCTGCATTAGCATCCGCTGCATTAGCATCCGCTGCATTAGCATCCGCTGCCCTCAGCCTATCACAGCGCAGGAGGCATGGGTCGTTTAGTAAAAGAGAGGGAATTATAGAGAGAGAGAGACAGACAGAGAGAGAGAGAGACACAGAGATAGAGAGAGACAGACAGGGGGAGAGAGGTAGAGAGAGGCCCTCCTCCCTTCAACCTTCAAAGGCGCTCTCTCTCTCTCTCTCTCTCTCTCTCTCTCTCTCTCTCTCTCTCTGTTATTAATCATATAAAGCGGTACAGAGTTCAGGGTTGTGCAGACTGGAGGTTCCAGTGAGGAAACCTCTAGATTCTAATCTTGTTTGTGAGCGAGCACAACAACACAGATTGATTATTCCATGCTCTTAAACATTAAAGTGCACTTTGTTCACAGCTGTCTGTGTGTCACGTTACTGCAGATGTACATTGTTCTGCAGCAGCTTTCTGACAACCTGCCAACTGTTTGTATTAAAGTAAAAAAAGGCCGTCCTTCTTCTTTAACTATGCAAACTCTATTAAAAAGGTGCAAATATGTGTCTAAAACTGTTATGAATGAAGCTCACCACCAGACTGTGAAGAGGTTCCAGTGTTGAGATCCATCAGGAACTCACATTCCCTCTCAACCTTCACAGAAACCACAAACTTTACTTGTTTATTTGTCTGTTTCTGTGATGTATTTTTTTAATTGCTCTCTATTTTATCTCCTTTATAAAGTGTCTGAGTTTAATGAAAAGCGCTTCCTAAATAAAATATTATTATGCTTATGTCTACTAAAGTTAGCATGCTAACCAGCTAGCCCCGCCCCCTCCCGTCCTGTAGTACCACTTGTAACCTGAGTGGCGATAGAGAGTCACAACAGCTAACTACTAGCTACCAACTAATGGAAAACCAACAGGAGAGCTAGTAATGTTGGCAGCACCGCTAACGGAGAACCAACAGGAGGAGAGCTAGTAATGTTAGCAGCACCGCTAACAGAGAACCAACAGGAGGAGAGCTAGTAATGTTAGCAGCACCGCTAACAGAGAACCAGCAGGAGGAGAGCTAGTAACGTTAGCAGCACCGCTAACAGAGAACCAGCAGGAGGAGAGCTAGTAATGTTAGCAGCACCGCTAACAGAGAACCAGCAGGAGGAGAGCTAGTAACGTTAGCAGCACCGCTAACAGAGAACCAGCAGAAACACAAGTAGTTTTCTGCACTTTAGATGAAGTTCTAGGCGTATTCTCGACCTGCTGTTGGATGGTAGCTGACTTTTATGTGTTAATAACTGATGACTGCAGCAGAGCTTTGATTCCGTGACACACAGACACATCCAGGTGTACGGCGCTTACCTGGCCATCGCCACGCCAAACACACATCCACCAACAGTCGACCAGAAACCGATCCAACCGGCGTCCACCTGCAAGTTAAAGAAGAGCAGGTGATGGTGAGAGGGAGGAAGAGAATATTGACATTAGAGGTGTAACGGGTCGTTATTGATCCCTGATCAGTTCTGCAAACTCTCAGTCTAACGTCAACCATCTCAGAGTAAATACAGTTTATCCTCCGGTATCCAGTAGAACATGTGATCATGACATCTTGGATGCTGTGACGTCGCTCTGCGGGAAGACTGAAGTGAAATACCACGACTCATTTCGCCGCCATATGGCTACCGGAGAGGACGTTCCTGGCTGTGCAACATTGTGAAAGTTGAACTAATCTCGGGAGGGCAACAAGTAAACAAGAAGTAAAGTAAACCGCTCAGGAAACGGAGGACAGGGGCGCTTTTTTTCTTTCAAGAAAACAGTAGAAAGAAAAGTCATGATCCAGATCTCCAGACTGAGGATGGACTGGATGCTGGCAGGAAGCTGGCAGGAGGCCGGCAGGAAGGTGGTAGGAAGGTGGTAGGAAGGTGGTAGGAAGTTGACAGGAGGCCGGTAGGAAGCTGGCAGGAAGCTGGCAGGAAGCTGACAGGAAGCTGGCAGGAGGCCGGCAGGAAGCTGACAGGAGGCCGGCAGGAAGCTGACAGGAAGCTGGCAGGAAGCTGACAGGAGGCCGGCAGGAAGGTGGTAGGAAGGTGGTAGGAAGGTGGTAGGAAGTTGACAGGAGGCCGGTAGGAAGCTGGCAGGAGGCTGGCAGGAAGCTGGCAGGAGGCTGGCAGGAAGCTGGCAGGAAGCTGGCAGGAGGCTGGCAGGAAGCTGGCAGGAGGCTGGCAGGAGGCTGGCAGGAAGCTGGCAGGAAGCTGGCAGGAAGCTGGCAGGAGGCTGGCAGGAAGCTGGCAGGAAGCTGGCAGGAGGCCGGCAGGAAGCTGGGCGGCACCACATCACATCAGATGAGGTGCAGCGCTCGGAGCCGGGTCTGGTCTGCATAGAGAGCTGCAGGTAGACTTCATACCAGCAGAACAATGGAGCAGTACGGTGAACACGCGTTAGTGAGTTTCCCTGCATGCATCCAAAGGGAAAGCACAGGACATTAATGGAAAGGATGAAATTGCTATTTAGCCGCTGGATGCGCTGAACCTCGACCCGCGGCTCTTTGAAGGAGACGGACTGGATGGTTGGTTGTTCAAGGAGTTTAGAGCCGGAGCGACAACCTTCATGTGTATATTTAGACTTCCTGTGTGCGTGAGCTCCTCTCCCTCTAGACGTGTTCGCTGCTGTTTGTGGATCCGACTGAAGCCACAGAGCTACAGAGGAGCAGGAACATGCATTCACTCGTCCTCTGTTCGCCTCCACTTGAGGAACAGACCAGCTGGTTCTCCTGCAGCTCCCCCTGCCGGGATGCAGAGTGTTCATTTATTTCAAGCTCTAACTTTTGCACATGTGGATCTCCTGTAACGCAGATCACTCCTTCACCCACGGGACAAAAGAAGACAAACAAAAGCAGTCTGAGAAGAAATGCTGAGAAGCAGCTCTTCACGAGATGGAGAGATGGAGAGGTGGAGAGAGAGATGGAGAGAGATGGAGAGGTGGAGAGAGAGATGGAGAGGTGGACTGCAGACGGAGAGCAAATGGTGGCCAGCAGCTTGGAGCCTCACGAGGATCTGAGAGAGTTCCACGAGTGGAAAACAGAGGAGGATTCTGGAGTGATTTCACAAGAGCAGTTTAATAAACGGGCTGGAACCCACTCCTGTCTGTGTGTGTGTGTGTGTGTGTGTGTGTGTGTGTGTGTGTGTGTGTGTGTGTGTGTGTGTGTGTGTGTCCCACCTGGCTGACTTTAGCTGGAGTGAGCACCAGGTCCAGGACGCCCGCCCAGCCGGCGATGACTCCAGACGGGACGGCGTAGGCCAGCGCCAGCATCAGGAAGCGCAGGTTGCTACGGAGACAGAGAAGTGGGACGTTTATTTACTTTATTTATTTATTCATGTTCCTGAAAACAGATCCAGCAGAACAACCAGCGCTCATCAGTCATCACTCATTTAACCTGCAGCTCAACGCTCAGCAGGAGGTCAAGTCTCTCTGGAACTCAGTACAGTACATAGTATATAGTACTGTATAATAGAACAGTACATTAAAGTACATTATAGTACAGTACAGTACATTAAAGTACATTACAGTACAGTACATTATAGTACAGTACAGTACATTAAAGTACATTATAGTACAGTGCAGTACATTATAGTACAGTACAGTACATTAAAGTACATTACAGTACATTATAGTACATTATAGTACAGTACATTATAGTACATTATAGTACAGTACAGTACATTAAAGTACATTATAGTACAGTACATTATAGTACAGTACAGTATATAGTACTGTATAATATAGTACAGTACAGTACATTAAAGTACAGTACAGTACATTAAAGTACAGTACATTATAGTACAGTACAGTATATAGTACTGTATAATATAGTACATTACAGTACATTATAGTACAGTACAGTACATTATAGTACAGTACTGTATAATATAGTACAGTACAGTAAATTATAGTACAGTACAGTACATTATAGTACATTAACTTCTCCCCTGAAGCTGCGTTGCACTGAGCCGAGGCGTTTACTTCTGGTTTCACCAACAAACCAGAGGAGCGAGCAGGAAGTGAAACACTCAGGAAGCCCGTTGATTGGACGCTCCCTGTGTCCGTCATCCTGCAGCTGCAGGAGCTAAAGGAGCTCCTGCAGCTCTTTAATACCTCCAACGAATGGATTTATGGTGTTTTGGTGTCACGCAGCTCACAGAGAATAAACAGATTATCAGCATTATTAGACTGCAAATCGAGCGCATGTCCTGAGTTATGACTCGTGATTTAGGGTTTATTGCTGTCACACTCTTTTAATGACTTAATGAAGGGACAAAGTGCACCACAGCTTTAAAAGCTTTTGACGCATTAATCTCAGGAAGTACCGGCGCTGACGTGGATGTGTGTTCCTCTGCATTAACGGTTATGAACGCGGCCTCGTGGGGATCGCTCACAGCAGATGGATGTTCCACTGATCTGGATCACAGGAGGTCAGTGATGCAGGAAAAATCTATTAATGAATTAGTTTGCTTAGCTTAGCATTGATGACTACCATACTTGTGCTAAGCATGCTAACATGCTGACTTCATCCTTATTAAATAGTCTTTAGTACCATTTCAGATCATTCTGTGAAAAGTGAGAGTTCAGCTCACACACACATATCACACACACACACACACACACACATACACACACACACACACACACACACACACACACACACACACACACACACACACACACACACACACACACACATATCACACACACACACACACACACACATATCACACACACACACACACACACACACACACACACACATCACAATCACACACACACATCACACACACACACACACATATCACACACACACACACACACATCATAATCACACATATAATCACACACACACATCACAATCACACACACATACACACACATATCACAATCACACACACACACACACACAGAGACAGATATCACACACACACACACACACACACACACACACAGACAGATATCACACACACACACACACACACACACACACACAGACAGATATCACACACACACACACACACACACACACAGACAGATATCACACTCTCACACACACACACACACAGACAGATATCACACACACAGACAGATATCACACACACACACACACACACACACACACACACACACACACCCCCTGCTGTGCGTGAGGAGTCTGGAGCGTCTCTGGCTGCATGGGGACATGAGGCGCTGATGGAGCAGCCTCTCTGCTCCCTGTTCATTAACCTTGCCATAACTGCAGCAGATCCATATTCATGCTCCCTCGTTCCTCCTTTAGACGACTGACTGAGCGGAGACGCTCCCGTCGAGGAAGACCTCTCCTTCTTCACTTCATCCTGTTATCTGGTGATGAAATGCTTCCCAAGAAGTCTCAAAGCTGGCGGCGTCATCAGCTAAGTGCCATTCGTCCTTGGCAGACCCGACTGGAGATCGATGCATCAGGATGACGGCGCTGGAGCTAAAGGGAGCGTGACTAGTGGAGGGGGCGGGGCTTAGCGATCCCCTTAGAGCCGAACACAGGGAGGACTTTACGCCTCGTGCTCACATCCAGGGTCCTCACGAGACGGAGCTGTGGAGGCTGAAGAACAGCTGGAGGCTGAAGACCGTTAACCGACAATCAGACCAGATCAGGGTCTGATCAGACCAGATCAGGGTCTGATCAGATCCATCAGGGTCTGATCAGACCAGATCAGGGTCTGATCAGATCCAATGTGTGTATATATATATATATATATATATACACACACACACACATGTTGTTGTGTGTGTCCTTCAGATCCTCAACTCGTCTCCTTCCTGTTTGAGGACGCATCTCGTCCACCAGTGGGAGGATTGTTCAGCTCGCCGCTGCCGGACCGAGACGCCTATCACAAGCCCCTCTCCACTGGATGACCTAGTTCAGCTGGCCGTGTGTGTGTGTGTGTGTGTGTGTGTGTGTGTGTGTGTGTGTGTGTGTGTGTCCAGCGCCTAACGGCCGTTAAGCCCCTCTGTGCTGGTCGGAGGCCTGAGCGCCGCACGGCGCTGCAGTGAAGATATTTCCTCCTGCAGGGGGCGGAGTGCAGCCAGCAGAGCGAGGCCGGACACACACACACACACACACACACACACACACACACACACACACACACACACACACACAAACACACACACACACATACACACAGCCAGCAGAGCGAGGCCAGACCCCCCCCCCCCCCCCTCCTTTAATCCCTGGCCATGGGCTTCATTCCTCCACCAGCCGGCCAAAGGACTCTCTGCTCAGGCGAAGCGGAGCTGCAGACATTCAATCTGTTTCTTTTTCTTCTTCTCTAGCTTTTTAACACACTTTCATGTTATTCCAACGAGAAGCTGCTCTGATCAATATCAGTACTTCTTCATGACCAAATCATTGCTTAAAAAAAAGAAAATATAACGGTTCTTAGTTTCAGATTGTTATACACTAATGAAAACATTGATATGAATATTATATTAGATTTCTACCAAATCCTCCTAAATCTGACACATTGTTCCTCTAAGATTTCATTAAACTTCATCTTTTTAACAAAATGGAACCAAAACAGTGGCAATGAGGAAGATCTAGAAGAGATAAGGATGAGCATGAAAATGATTTAAAGCCAAAGTTCTTCTGGAGGACCGTCTGACCCGGCGGGTTCACGCAGCAGAACATCAGAGCTGGGTAATTAATCTGCAGGGAGCTTCTTTGATAACAAACCACAGCAGATGGTGAGTGGCAGAACCCCTTCATTGAGATTCCACATCATTCTGCGGCGCCACGTCACTGTCACTTTAAATTTAACTTTCCCAGACGAGAAGCGCGTTATGCATCAACAAGTAGGAGAACCGAGTCCTGCACTGCTGCAGGAAACACTGAAGAACTACAACAAGAACTACAATAAGAATTACAACAAGAACTACAATAAGAACTACAACAAGAACTACAATAAGAATTACAACAAGAACTACAACACATACTACAACAAGAACTACAACACATACTACAACAAGACCTACAACACATACTACAACAAGAACTACAACACATACTACAACAAGAACTACAACACATACTACAACAAGAACTACAACACATACTACAACAAGAACTACAACAATAATTACAACAAGACCTACAACAAGAACTACAACAAGACCTACAACACATACTACAACAAGACCTACAACACATACTACAACAAGACCTACAACACATACTACAACAAGAACTACAACAAGAACTATAACACATACTACAACAAGAACTACAACAAGACCTACAACAAGAACTACAACACATACTACAACAAGACCTACAATAAGACCTACAACACATACTACAACAAGAACTACAACACATACTACAACAAGACCTACAACACATACTACAACAAGAACTACAACACATACTACAACAAGAACTACAACACATACTACAACAAGAACTACAACAAGAACTATAACACATACTACAACAAGAACTACAACAAGACCTACAACAAGAACTACAACACATACTACAACAAGACCTACAATAAGACCTACAACACATACTACAAGAACTACAGCAAGAACTACAATAAGACCTACAACAAGAACAACAACACATACTACAGCAAGAACTACAACAAGAACTACAGCAAGAACTACAACGAGAACTACAACAAGAACTACAAGAACTACAACAAGAACTACAGCAAGAACTACTACAAGAACTACACCAAGAACTACAGCAAGAACTACAAGAACTACAACAAGAACTACAACAAGAACTACACCAAGAACTACTACAAGAACTACAGCAAGAACTACACCAATAACTACAACAAGAACTACAACAAGAACTACTACAAGAACTACAGCAAGAACTACAACAAGAACTACAAGAACTACAGCAAGAACTACAGCAAGAACTACAACAAGAACTACAGAAAGAACTACAACAAGAACTACAGCAAGAACTACAGCAAGAACTACAAGAACTACTACAAGAACTACAGCAAGAACTACAGCAAGAACTACAACAAGAACTACAACAAGAACTACAGCAAGAACTACAACAAGAACTACAGCAAGAACTACAACAAGAACTACAAGAACTACAGCAAGAACTACAAGAACTACAACAAGAACTACAACAAAAACTACAAGAACTACAGCAAGAACTACAAGAACTACAACAAGAACTACAACAAGAACTACACCAAGAACTACAGCAGTGTGTGTGTGTGTGTGTGTGTGTGTGTGTGTGTGTGTGTGTGTGTGTGTGTGTGTGTGTGTGTGTGTGTGTGTGTGTGTGTGTGTGTGTGGGCTCACCTCAGCAGTCTGCAGATGCTGCTCCTGTAACTGAGGCGCTGGCTGGCGGCGGCCATACTGGGAGGCATCGGCGGGCGAGACGGGAAATAGAGCAGCACCGCCGCGAAGAGAACGGCAATCACAGACAACTCTGTGAGAGACGGAGAGACAGAGAGACAAAGAGACAGAGAGACAAAGAGACAAAGAGACAAAGAGACAGAGAGACAAAGAGACAGAGAGACAGAGAGACAAAGAGACAAAGAGACAGAGAGACAAAGAGACAAAGAGACAAAGAGACAGAGAGAGAGAGAGAGAGAGAGAGACAAAGAGACAGAGAGACAAAGAGACAGAGAGACAAAGAGACAAAGAGACAGAGAGACAAAGAGACAAAGAGACAAAGAGACAGAGAGACAAAGAGACAAAGAGACAAAGAGACAAAGAGACAGAGAGACAAAGAGACAAAGAGACAAAGAGACAGAGAGACAAAGAGACAGAGCGACAAAGAGACAAAGAGACAGAGAGACAAAGAGACAAAGAGACAAAGAGACAAAGCGACAGAGAGACAAAGAGACAAAGAGACAGAGAGACAAAGAGACAGAGAGACAAAGAGACAGAGAGACAAAGAGACAAAGAGACAGAGCGACAGAGACAGAGAGACAAAGAGACAGAGAGACAAAGAGACAAAGAGACAAAGAGACAAAGAGACAGAGAGACAGAGAGACAAAGAGACAGAGAGAGACAAAGAGACAAAGAGACAGAGAGACAAAGAGACAAAGAGACAGAGAGACAAAGAGACAAAGAGACAAAGAGACTCATTATTATATTATCATCTTCCTCGTCAGTCTTTTTGTTAAAAAGCTTCAGGTGATGAGACAGGAAAGAAAAGGTATGAATATTATATTTATGTGCTAATAAATCTAAACGCTCCACACCTGTGACATCTCGTTTGTTTCCAAGAGAAGACGATTAAACACAATATTGAAATATTAATCGGACAAGTTTTTTAAGATTATTTTGTGGTAAATGGAAAACTAATCATGAGGATAATGTTGTCGTGGACGAGCGGCCATCTTTCCCCTGCAGCTGCTTCTATTGATCAGCAGCAGCTTCCTGTACAGCCTCATCGATCCGTCCTCTGGACTTCTCTCTCCAGGACGCTGAAGGTGTCCTCTAGCATTAATAACATTAATACCATTAATAACTTTAATAACATTAATAACGGCAGAAGCGGCGGTTAAACAAACACTGCAAATCCATCACGGCTCGTTTCTCTTCTCGGCTGCTTTTCATTTTCTGAGCCCCAGAGACCCCAGAAAGGGGGCTAAAGCCTTCTGCACCTCCTGTTCCCGTGTTCCAGTAGTCGTATGAACCCCAAAGGAGTTATAATACTTGTGTTGTTTTTTTAAAATCACTTTTAAAACATATGTTGATCATAACTATGAACATCCAGCATGATATGAGCCAGATTCCCCAAAATGGGTCCTGGAGCGGTCCCGACTTGTTAAAACTGTTTGGTTCAGGGCCTGAACAACAGCACACATACTAAGAAGACACCTTTTTGGAAAGATTAGGATCTAAAGAATCACAATCCAACAAAGCATTGGCCTGTTAGGAAGGAGTTTCAAAAATGGAAAAACTACTTATTTTATGGCAAAACATTGTCTGATTCAGGCATGCTGGGTATTGAAATGTTCATCAGCTTCTGCATGTGCCGTATGACGGTTTTAGAAATGTGAGCGGACCAGGAAGGCCTCAGGACTCAGAAAGAAAGAAAGCTTTGTGACTTCACAGGTACTAATAGGTCTGTTGGACTCCCAGAAGCCCGCAGGGTTCCGGGACGTGTCCGTCAGTGAGGTCCCACGTCGTCAGCGTTACTTATTAAGGGTTCAGTGAAAGCTTGCGGTCGCCGCGGCAAGTTTACGTAAACACTTTAATGTTTTGCTAAGAGGCGGTTATGAACATCATAATAGTTTTCTCCTGACGCCATGCAGGACGCTGCGGCATCGAGCCCCCGGCCCCCCGGTGCGTACCGGCATACATGACCAGCTGGATCCGGGCCCGGATGGAGTCGTCGGTAACCGGCGCGCCGGTCGCCGCCCAGGTGCGGTTGGGGGCCGGCACCGCCAGGGGCCCGACCACGAAGGAGGCGGCGCTGCCCAGGTAGGAGAAGAGCGACGCCACGGCCGTGGCGGTGGCCCGCTGGTCCGGGGCGAACCAAGTGGTGGACAGGAAGGGGCCGGCGCTCATGATGGTAGGGCCCGCCAGCCCGTTCAGGAAGTGACCGCCATGGATCAGCCTGCAGGAGGAAGAGGAGGAGGAGGAGGAGGAGGAGGAGGAGGAGGAGGTCAGACGACGGCAGCAGAGGAAACATATAGGTTTAAAAAAAGTATATATATATATATATATAAGAGAGAGAGAGAGAGAGAGAGAGAGAGAGAGAGAGAAGAGAGAGAGAGAGAGAGAGAGAGAGAGAGAGAGAGAGAGAGAGAGAGAGAGAGAGAGAGAGAGAGAGAAGCTCCTTTGATTTGCTACAAAGAATCCGAGAAACTCAAAACTAAAAGATCACGAGGAGAAAAGAGAAGTGAACGTCACGCTGGACGTCTCTTCATCTGAGCAGAACACACACACACACACACACACACACACACACACACACACACACACACACACACACACACACACACACGGCAAAGTAAAGCAGAGAGCGACATCTGCTGGCAGTGCCGGGTGTGTGTGTGTGTGTGTGTGTGTGTGTGTGTGTGTGTGTGTGTGTGTGTGTGTGTGTGTGTGTGTGTGTGTGTGTGTGTGTTCCGTTCACGAGTGCAGAACGAGAGCGGTGACCTCATCGCGTCACACATAACGTTCTCTGTGTGATTCGTGTCGCCGCGGCTCGTTGAGGAGATGAAGACGCCATGTGACGAGAGAGCGACAGACCTGAAGCGCTTTAATACACACATATACATATATATATATATATGTATATATATATATATATATATATATATATATATATATATATATATATATACATATATATATATATATCCTTTTGTTCACTTCTGATGAAGCTGACAATTATAATTTATTCTTTATTCATGTTTCCCAGAGACGGAAACACTCATTTATCGTGTCAATCTTCATGAAAACACACAATTTAAATGATAAGTAAATGAAATATATTATAGTCGTTCTTGGTGTTGATGAAGTGAAACAAAGTGCTTTAGGAAGTTAAACTTCATAATTCATCTCTAACATCTATTTATTCTAGTTCTTCACCAACACTACATTTTACTAGATTACACCTGAACGCATCATGAGAACGTTATCATTTACCTTCAGCCAGTGCTCATGTTCACTGAGCAGAGCCTGAACGCATCATGAGAACGTTATCATTTACCTTCAGCCAGTACTCATGTTCACTGAGCGGAGCCTGAACGCACCATGAGAACGTTATCATTTACCTTCAGCCAGTACTCATGTTCACTGAGCGGAGCCTGAACGCATCATGAGAACGTTATCATGTACCTTCAGCCAGTACTCATGTTCACTGAGCAGAGCCTGAACGCATCATGAGAACGTTATCATGTACCTTCAGCCAGTACTCATGTTCACTGAGCGGAGCCTGAACGCATCATGAGAACGTTATCATCTACCTTCAGTCAGTACTCGTGTTCACTGAGCGGAGCCTGAACGCATCATGAGAACGTTATCATTTACCTTCAGCCAGTACTCGTGTTCACTGAGCAGAGCCTGAAGGCACCATGAGAACGTTATCATTTACCTTCAGCAAGTACTCGTGTTCACTGAGCGGAGCCTGAACGCATCATGAGAACGTTATCATTTACCTTCAGCCAGTACTCGTGTTCACTGAGCGGAGCCTGAACGCATCATGAGAACGTTATCATTTACCTTCAGCCAGTACTCGTGTTCACTGAGCGGAGCCTGAACGCATCATGAGGGTCTTGAAATAAAGAAGGCTCACCATCTCCTGAGCGGCTGCTCCGCCAGAGGGATGCTCCTCAGAGCAGAACCCAGCAGCATGAAGAACGCCGAGAGGAGGAGGGCCGCCCGCAGACCTGGGGGAGGAGTCACAGGACACACAGGTGAGGGGAGGAGTCACAGGTCACACAGGTGAGGGGAGGAGTCACAGGACACACAGGTGAGGGGAGGAGTCACAGGACACACAGGTGAGGGGAGGAGTCACAGGACACACAGGTGAGGGGAGGAGTCACAGGACAGACAGGTGAGGGGAGGAGTCACAGGACACACAGGTGAGGGGAGGAGTCACAGGACAGACAGGTGAGGGGAGGAGTCACAGGTCACACAGGTGAGGGGAGGAGTCACAGGTCACACAGGTGAGGGGAGGAGTCACAGGTCACACAGGTGAGGGGAGGAGTCACAGGACAGACAGGTGAAAGGAGGACATGTTGAGGTCACCTGGCCACATCATCATCATCATCATCATCAGACTATTTCATTCTGCATTCATATGTTGTTTCTTTTATGTTCAGCCTATAAAATAAAGAAATTAATTAAAATATCCATTTCAATCTAGATTCATAATGTCTTTCTTTTATGTTTAGCCCATAACATTTAAGGTAAAAATCACTTTTATTCTTGATTGATGGTTGTTTGCTTTATGTTCAGCCTATAAAATGTAAAAGTAATCCGTCCTCTGCTTGTGATGTTGTTGTTGTTGTTGTTGTTGTTTTTGTAGCGCGCCGTAATCTGCATGTCGTTGTGCAACCTGATTGCTTATTGATAATAAATAACCTCGTAACCATCAACACAGTCAGAGGTCATGCAGTGTTTTAACGTTTTAATGTTTTAACGTTTTAATGTTTTAACGTTTTAATGTTTTAATGTTTTAATGCCGGACATTTTATCTGAACAGAGAATTGTTTTTGTTGCTGGTGTTTATATTAAATAATAAATAAATGTATATTCATGATGGTGCAATCATCTCTCCAGGTGATTAATCTGCTAAAGAGTCCCTTCAGCAGCGTGACCGCTCAGAGGAAGCAGTGTGTGCTCAGGTCTATTCAAAGAATAGATACGCCGTCAATATGAACCAATACAGTTCAACAGCAAAACTAAAACAAACACTCTGGAAACGTATAGAAATATATGTATATATATATATATATATATATATATATATATATATTTAACGCGGTCTGTGTCACAGCGGTCTCTGTTCTCAGTTTCACCTCCTGACGCCCGTTTAGAGAAACTCTCTCCACTTCCTGTTCCTCTCTCCACTTCCTGTTCCCTCTCTTCCTCCTGGAGCTTTGACCTGATCAATCCGCATCAGCAGCAGCTAACAGCTAACAGCTAGCAGCTAACAGCTAGCAGCTAACAGCTAGCAGCTAACAGCTAACAGCTAGCAGCTAACAGCTAGCAGCTAACAGCTAACAGCTAACAGCTAGCAGCTGAGGGTCATTCAGGTGTTGATCCTGATGGGAAACCCAAAGTAATAGTCAGGATAGCATCCTGATCTTCATCAAACCCTTTCCCTTAAAACATGTCCACCAAATCATGATTAAAGGATACATACAAAAAGAGTCCTCCTCCTCCTCCTCCTCCTCCTCCTCCTCATCATCATCAGCAGCAGCAGTGATCAGTCATGATGGAGCCAATAAATCAACTTCCTGTTTCACTTCATTGTAAATTCATCCCCTCAGATCTGTGATGTCATTCTTCACTAAATGTGTCATTTTATAAACTGAATGGAGAGAACGGTTGACTTCACATGGATCAGCTGTTCCCACGGGTTCTCTGTGAGTTCATGTGTTCATGTGTTCATGTGTTCATGTTTTAATGTGTTCATGTGTTCATGTGTTCATGTTTTAATGTGTTCATGTTTTAATGTGTTCATGTGTTCATGTTTTAATGTGTTCATGTTTTAATGTGTTCATGTTTTAATGTGTTCATGTGTTCATGTGTTCATGTGTTCATGTTTTAATGTGTTCATGTTTTAATGTGTTCATGTTTTAATGTGTTCATGTGTTCATGTGTTCATGTTTTAATGTATTCATGTTTTTATGAGTTCATGTGTTCATGTTTTAATGTATTCATGTTTTAATGTGTTCATGTGTTCATGTTTTAATGTGTTCATGTTTTAATGTGTTCATGTTTTAATGTATTCATGTTTTTATGAGTTCATGTGTTCATGTTTTAATGTGTTCGTGTTTTAATGTGTTCATGTTTTAATGTGTTCATGTGTTCATGTGTTCATGTTTTAATGTGTTCATGTGTTCATGTTTTAATGTTGTAATGTGTTCATGTGTTCATGTTTTAATGTGTTGATGTGTTCATGTGTTCATGTGTTCATGTGTTCATGCTCATAGCTTGGAGCTCGTGATGCTGGATGATCGTGTGAGCGGACAGTAAACTTTTATTGTTAACTTATTATCTAAAGATCCCCTTCAGTTCATTGTATAACGTGTTTCTGTTGTTAATGAACAAGAACCTTCATTGTTGAATCATCAGTTTATTTTTTATTTTGTATAAATTGATTATTTGTTCGGTTTATAAAATGTCGATCACTTTTTTTGACGACGACGTCATCAAATATATTCAGTTTAATCTCTCAGAGATAATAATGAATAATAATCACATTTAAGGAGCAGACTTTGTTTCTATGGTGTCATAATAATGTGTAGTGTGTACACCAGCGGTCTGACACATACACTGTGTGTGTGTGTGTGTGTGTGTGTGTGTGTGTGTGTGTGTGTGTGTGTGTGTGTGTCATAGGCTTTATTCTAAACAAGCACACACTCTTTACCTGCCTCACAGAGCGTTTACTTTACAGGTGAGGAGTCACCTGACGCTCTGGACCAGTTCTGTCCCTTCAAAATAAAAGTCCTGCTCCTTTAACAGACCATCAGGACTAGAAGTAGAACTAGAACACGTCTTTAGTGCAGAAGAACTCAATATCTATTTTACAAAAAAGAGAAAATAATGAAACTATAAGCACCTTTTTTTCCTCTAGTTTCACAGTGTTAACATTAAAAATACATATTTGAGGCTCTGTATGTTTTATGTACTGAAATAATTCCATGTTTCCAGCCCTCCTCTCCTATGTGTTCACTTCCTGTGGTCACTTCCTGTGTTCACTTCCTGTGGTCACATGACTGTTGGTCTCAGGAGTCAATGATGACGTCATAGTTTCTCTGAGGAGCTCAGAGTTTAATGTTTTTAATCAAATCTTTTTGGAACAAACGGTTTATTTTTGGGGCAAACTTTTAAATGACACATTTAGAATAAATCTATGTTGGCTGCTTGAAGCGTTCGTTACACGCGATGTGTTCAAGGACAGTCGGAAAGTTGACAATTGAACCATAACGTTTGTTTTTTTGTTGTGGGTCAGAGGGTGAGCAGCAGCAGCATTAGCATTAGCAGCATTAGCATTAGCAGCATTAGCATTAGCAGCATTAGCATTAGCAGCATCAGGCGACTCCCTCGACCGACTGAACTCACAAGACCAGTTGTGCAATGTCTTGTTTCAGCTCGAGGGTTTCAGGACGTCATCTGCTGACGAGCTGCTGAGTGTGTGTGTGTGTGTGTGTGTGTGTGTGTGTGTGTGTGTGTGTGTGTGTGTGTGTGTGTGTGTGTGTGTGTGTGTGTGTGTGTGTGTGTGTGTGTGTGTTGTGCTGCTGTCGTCCCGACCTCTCCTCTGGTCAGGTGACAGACGTGTCTTCAGCATTGAGGTTCCACTGATCCCGAGTCAGCGCTTTACCGTCACATGGTGCAGGAGACACAGGAACCTGCAGAATCTTCTGCTTTTTGCTTTTCTCTGTTTCATACTTCTACAACTCAATATCTTTGGTTTTCATTCAATTGTGACGGTCATTTGTTGTTATTGTTTAAAGACCAAATAAAATGTGACAACAAATAAATCTACAATTAAAATAACTTGCTCTAATCCTGCATATTTTACACTAAATCAGTGTTTCAGTTGGAAAGATTTCAGAGGATCTAACAACTTAAAAAACATAAATACATATAAACACACACACACACACACACACACACACACACACACACACACACACACACACACTTTAGTTAAATATAAAACATGTTGACTGTTTGTGACTTTTACAGCCAACAGCAGAGTTAAACATGAAAATAAACACAACGATGAGAACCTTTCATCTGAAGATAAGAACAATCAGAACGTTGAGTGATTTAAATGGAGGCTGATAGTGATGACATTCCTTATTGATTATGTATATCACATATTGTTATATTATGTTACTTTTATCTTATTGTTGTTATTTATATCACATATTATTATACTTTATATAACTTTACCTTATTGTTGTTATTTATATCACATTATTATTATACTTTATATAACTTTACCTTATTGTTGTTATTTATATCACATAATATTATACTTTATATAACTTTACCTTATTGTTGTTATTTATATCACATATTATTATACTTTATATAACTTTACCTTATTGTTGTTATTTATATCACATATTATTATACTTTATATAACTTTACCTTATTGTTGTTATTTATATCACACATTATTATACTTTATATAACTTTACCTTATTGTTGTTATGTATATCACACATTACTATATTATATGACATTCTTTATTGTTGTTATTAATATCAGATATGACTTTATCGTATAGTTGGTGGGAGCCTGAGACAACACCATGTTGACATTCCTTATTGTTGTTGTTTATATCACATATTACATTATTGTGACATTATCTTATAGTTGTTATTAATATCACTATATTATATGACTTGATGTTATAGTTGTGACACCACGCCGTGCTGCTCTGTTAGGACACCATGTACCAGACGGTAGCAACAACAACCACAACAACAACAACCACAACCACAGACGCGCTGACCTCTCTTGTCCATGAGCCACATGAACAGGATCCAGGGCAGGAAGCCCACGGGGCCCCACAGCACCAGCAGCGCGATGTCCGAGCTGCCGAAGCCGAACGCGCGCGCGGCGGACCCCTGGATGGGCCCCCAGAAGTTCCACACGGCGCCCTGCATGAAGCCCAGCAGCGAGAACAGGCCGAGCACCAGCCAGCGGCGGCCGTACACGCGGCTGCGCGCCGGCGGCGGCGCGTCGCTGTCCGCCGCCGCGTGCGACGGCACGAGCAGGGGCTCGCGCTCGCGCTCGGCGGCCTCGGCGCTCGAACCCGCGGCGCCCATAAGCGAGCAGGTAAAGGTCCGAGGGGGTCAGGTGCGCGCGTGCTGCCTGCCGCGCGGATACAAAGAAGCTTCTGTTGTTGTGGTGGTGGCGCGGAAGTTCGTTCTGCGCATGCCCGAACGGAACAGAGGGGCGTGTCACGTGACGTTTGTTTACTTCCGTTCCGTTCGGGCATGCGCAGAACGAGCCGCTGAGCCACGGCAACAGAAGCTACTTTCCGCGCGTGCGACGCGCAGCGGCTAGTTCTGCGCATGCGCAAACGGAACCGAGGCCCGTGTCACGTGACGTTTGTTTACTTCCGCCCGCCGCTCGGCTGCACGTGGAGTGAAAGGTGAGTTGTGTGTAGAAAAGAGACCTCTAATGTCATAAAGCCGGGTCACGTGGTTCAGAACGTGACGTTTTAACTAGGAGACGAGATAAAGGTTACGAGCACAGTTCACTCAAGTTACGTGTTTCTTATTATTCTACTCTATTTGTTGTGTATAATGTGTGTTTTTCTTATTATTCTACTCTATTTGTTGTGTATATTGCGCGTGTTTGTATATTTTATTGCTTTACCTGTCTATAAATGCTGCTGGAGCGGGAAAACGTCCCCTTCCGGGATGAATAAAGTATATGTACTAAACTATCCACGTATGCAGTTAGTTATTTACTATCTTAATGCCGACATTAAAGAGGAACTAGTTGGACCAGGAGGAAGATCATTATTCATTATAATTTATATTATATTGTAGGTTACTGTACTTCTATTTCAGTAACATAGTGGCTCATATTACACACTTACATACTGAAGTGTAAGAATACCTGAGGGTTAAACATCTGATACAACACTTGTATGAGCTAATGATCATATTTGTATTTTATATACATATTTTGTGTGTATATATATATAGCTCTCAGCTTTGTTTGTACTCGAGTGAATGGAGGCGTTTTACTCTCTAAACTGCTTTATCCTCCTCACCACCAGGGGGCGAACTCACTGAATGACCTGAGGAACCAAGAGGACGACGAGTGAAACAGATATGAACACAGACTGAAGGTGCAACAGGTATAAAAACTACCTCCACTATAGAGAGGTGGGAGTGATATTATGTGTGAACTCATATTTAAACAAACCCTGTAGAGAAAGAAGTCCAGTATTAAATGTTTTAAATATTTGATTTGTCTCATAGATATTTGCTCACATGTTGATTTTTAACACTTCCTGTTTCTCAAACATCTAGAAACTACTGGTCCTTCTGTGTTCACCCTTCAGACGCGTAAATACAGTTGTCATCAGTAAACTGTTAGTGAGGTCAGGGGGGTATTTTTCGTACGTGGTTCAGCTAAGTTGATCAAATGTCCTATTATCCAGTTTAAATTAGCGAGATGATTGACATCAGGCTTTCCCGGTTCTTCAAAGGTTGACCCGCCCTCAAACGGTCTCGTTCATTGGAACCAGACGTCATTCATCTGGATAAATGCTCGTGCACGCTCCTCTTCAGAAGGGGGAGGAGTCGAACATCATCAAACACTACCATTTTAAATAAACTCAGAGAAAGAGCGTCTCTTCTCTCCGTGGAGGAGCAGGAGATGATCATGACTACATATGATGAGTTTAAGTCCATAATCATGGCAAAGTCTAACGCTGCGTTCACATCCAAAGTGAGCGAATATTCGCAACACTTCCTGTTTGTGAACGCAGCATAACGCCGCCTCCGCTGGTCGGCTAGAGTCACATAAGCATCGCAAAATATCAAGTTAAATATAATATAAATATCAAGTTCAAGTGTTGGGGAAAATGTATCGGCTAATTTTAAGTGCCTCATCACCCAAATCAATCAGATTATATTTATTTAAATGTGCCTGCTGGCAGTAGTATACAAATGAATATATACTTATGAGGATATATGTACTGTATGTGCGTATGTATCATATATGTGTATATACATATATGTGTAGATTACCATATAACTAGGAGTTTGAATATGTGTATGGGCGGATCAGTACCGTAATCATTTTCTACAATAATGATATGTATGGTGTACTAATAACACGTCATATAATTATGATGCTTTAACACATCCATAAGTTTCATAAGCGCTAAATAAACGTTATGAACAGCACGCCATGCAGCGGCTTTCACAATGTTCTCTACATCGCTGACACTGTACACACATGTACCAGTCACAAAAAAGATCAAGGCTGTGATCCAGTCTGCATACAGTCTGTGATCCAGTATGTGATCCAGTCTGTGATCCAGTCTGCATACAGTATGTGATCCAGTCTGCATACAGTATGTGATCCAGTATGTGATCCAGTCTGCATACAGTATGTGATCCAGTCTGTGATCCAGTCTGCATACAGTAGGTGATCCAGTCTGTGATCCAGTCTGCATACAGTCTGTGATCCAGTCTGCATACAGTATGTGATCCAGTCTGTGATCCAGTCTGCATACAGTCTGTGATCCAGTCTGCATACAGTAGGTGATCCAGTCTGTGATCCAGTCTGCATACAGTCTGCATACAGGATGTGATCCAGTCTGCATACAGGATGTGATCCAGTCTGCATACAGTATGTGATCCAGTATGTGATCCAGTCTGCATACAGTATGTGATCCAGTCTGTGATCCAGTCTGCATACAGTAGGTGATCCAGTCTGTGATCCAGTCTGCATACAGTCTGTGATCCAGTCTGTGATCCAGTCTGTGATCCAGTCTGCATACAGTCTGTGGTGTTTAATGTACGACTCGAGGAGGTCTCTGTAGAATCTATAGCGCGTACAGGAAGTCATGAGGATGTGAGGACGTACAGGAAGTCATGAGGATGTGAGGACGTACAGGAAGTCATGAGGATGTGAGGACGGATCTTGGCGATCTCAAAGAACTCTCTCCCAATAAAACTAATATAACTAATATCGCTCCTTCATCAATGAGGAAGGGAGCTGCCTTTTTTGTCCGGTGGGAGTGGCCAGCTTATCCAGTGAATTTCAGTAAACCTGCTGTGGAGCAGGTTAAGGGATTTGGATGTGTTGCTATGGTGATTTATCTAAACTTGCTTCGATGAACCGAAAAGCCTGACCTGCGCCATCTTATCCTGAACATTATCCGGCTAACTCAGTAAACCAGGTAGGAAGAATACCCCCAGGTGAACCGATGGAGCTGTTGTTGTTTACCTCTCTAAACACCAGCTCGTGTCCTGTGACCCCTCCACAGCCTCATGAACGCCTTCAGCCCCCAGGAGGCCCGGCGCGTCCTCCATCACCTGCAGGCGCCGGCCGTCTTCACCAACATGGCCGCCGGCTGGCCGGCTCTCCTCTGGACCGCCGAGCACCTGTCTCACTGTCTGGGGGACAGACAGGTCCGCTTCAGGCTGGGGAGGAGGGGGCAGACAGACGGTAAGGACCGATATTTATATATATATATATATATATATATATATACACACAGTGATATATCCATCAATCAGCCGCAGACACTTTGTTACAAGCAGCTGGTCTGAAGTCAGATTTAACGCTCGTTCTGCTCCATGAAGCGTGCCTTTGGGTTTCTGTCATATTGTTCTCCAGAAGCAGCCTCGCCTCACGTTTCTCTTCCTGCTGGTTCTCTTCCTGCTGGTTCTCCTCTGCTGGTTCTCTTCCTGCTGGTTCTCCTCTGCTGGTTCTCTTCCTGCTGGTTCTCTTCCTGCTGGTTCTCCTCTGCTGGTTCTCTTCCTGCTGGTTCTCCTCTGCTGGTTCTCTTCCTGCTGGTTCTCCTCTGCTGGTTCTCCTCCTGCTGGTTCTCTTCCTGCTGGTTCTCCTCTGCTGGTTCTCTTCCTGCTGGTTCTCCTCTGCTGGTTCTCTTCCTGCTGGTTCTCTTCCTGCTGGTTCTCTTCCTGCTGGTTCTCTTCCTGCTGGTTCTCCTCTGATGATTCTCCTCTGCTGGTTCTCCTCTGCTGGTTCTCTTCCTGCTGGTTCTCCTCTGCTGGTTCTCTTCCTGCTGGTTCTCTCCTCTGATGGTTCTCTCCTCTGATGGTTCTCTCCTCTGCTGGTTCTCCTCCTGCTGGTTCTCCTCTGCTGGTTCTCTTCCTGCTGGTTCTCCTCCTGCTGGTTCTCTTCCTGCTGGTTCTCCTCTGCTGGTTCTCCTCCTGCTGGTTCTCTTCCTGCTGGTTCTCCTCTGCTGGTTCTCTTCCTGCTGGTTCTCTTCCTGCTGGTTCTCCTCTGCTGGTTCTCTTCCTGCTGGTTCTCTTCCTGATGGTTCTCTCCTCTGCTGGTTCTCTTCCTGCTGGTTCTCCTCTGATGATTCTCCTCTGCTGGTTCTCCTCTGCTGGTTCTCTTCCTGCTGGTTCTCCTCTGCTGGTTCTCTTCCTGCTGGTTCTCTCCTCTGATGGTTCTCTTCCTGCTGGTTCTCCTCTGCTGGTTCTCTCCTCTGCTGGTTCTCTTCCTGCTGGTTCTCTTCCTGCTGGTTCTCCTGCTGGTTCTCTCCTCTGCTGGTTCTCTTCTCTGCTGGTTCTCTTCCTGCTGGTTCTCCTGATGGTTCTCTCCTCTGCTGGTTCTCTTCCTGCTGGTTCTCTTCCTGCTGGTTCTCCTGCTGGTTCTCTCCTCTGCTGGTTCTCTCCTCTGCTGGTTCTCTTCCTGCTGGTTCTCCTGCTGGTTCTCTCCTCTGCTGGTTCTCCTCCTGCTGGTTCTCCTCCTGCTGGTTCTCCTCTGATGGTTCTCCTCTGATGGTTCTCCTCTGCTGGTTCTCCTCTGCTGGTTCTCTCCTCTGCTGGTTCTCCTCCTGCTGGTTCTCCTCTGATGGTTCTCTCCTCTGATGGTTCTCTCCTCTGCTGGTTCTCCTCTGCTGGTTCTCTCCTCTGCTGGTTCTCTTCCTGCTGGTTCTCTCCTCTGCTGGTTCTCTTCCTGCTGGTTCTCTCCTCTGATGGTTCTCTCCTCTGATGGTTCTCTCCTCGTGCTGGTTCTCCTCTGATGGTTCTCCTCTGATGGTTCTCCTCCTGCTGGTTCTCCTCCTGCTGGTTCTCCTCTGATGGTTCTCCTCTGCTGGTTCTCCTCTGCTGGTTCTCCTCTGATGGTTCTCCTCTGATGGTTCTCCTCTGCAGGTCCTCTGTTCGAGACCCAGTGCTCCTATGTGGAGGCCCGGCTGCAGCACTTCCTCAGCTGGACCCGGGGCCGGACCGGCCCTCAGGTGGGGCCCTTCTGCGAGTTCCCCAGCTCCCAGTACTGGGCCTACGCGGACTACAAGTACATCGCCCTGCTGTTCCAGGACCAGCCGTCCATGTTCGAGGTAACATCATCATCATCATCATAACTTTGTGGATTAAAGACAGAGTGGTCCTCACTTTCAGGAGGTCAGAGGTCAGTCGTGTGTCGTGGAGCTTTTGTCTTCACGTCTAGTAACGTTCTCCGTATTGTGATCGAGATACATTGATTACATTAAATGAGCTCACTTGAGCTTCCTCAATGGAGGAGAGCAGTGTCTTTATATAAATATGCACGTGTGTCATGAACGTTCTTTCAGATGATAACCTCATTCCACAGCTGCTTCCTAAAAGGTTTAATCTAAATACAATGGGGTTCTGCTGCTTTTAGCTTCTGATCTGTTAAGAAACAAATTAAACATTAAAGGAAAAAAATGTAAAGAACCAAAAAACTCATTTTTATTGTCTCATTTAAATTGTTGCATTGTTCTTTTCCTTGTTTTGACGTTTTGAATTAAAAGCTGAAGGACTTCCTCTCCGGCGGCTGAAGACGTTAAAGTGTCGTCGTTTCTCAAACCGCCGCCACAAATTTATTTTATCTCGGCCATAAATTTTTATTGGCCGTCCTCCTGCAATTATGAGCAGCTGACTTTCATGTCTCTGAGACGAGGTCCTTCTCCGTCTTTATTTATTGTTCAGGGCGAATGAAACGGGATTGACCCGTCGGTCGTTTCCAGCCTCCTAACGGCCTCGTTACTCAGGACGCGTCCCGATCGCTGACAGACGACTCCACACAAAGACACTGGGAACAATGGGACCAGAGCAGCTGATGGGGTCACAAAGAGAACGTTTTCATGATAATTCAGCTTTTCTCCTGTTAGTTGCAGCGTTCTTACGCTCATAGAAAACCTGGAAGAGTCCTTGTATTCTAAAACGGTTATTTCCAGGCCTGGAAAAGTCCTTGAAAACAATAAAACCCCAGAAGTTTGAGTCATTTAAGGTTTACTGTATGCTTTGTATTCTCATTGTTAGTTTAAATACTACATTTACTCACTTTTTACTGTTTACACCCAGACTTCACTGAATGTTTGTAATGGACATTTGGGTTAAAGTCATGGAGAAGTCCTGGACTCCATTGGTCATGTGTGTATGACCCTGTGTTTGATTGCGTTTGTGCTGCAGGATGTAAAGTGGTCTGACTTCGGCTTCGAGGGCCGCGGCGGGAGGGAGAGCACCTTGTGGGTCGGCGGCGCCGGCGCCAACACGCCGTGCCACCTGGACTCCTACGGCTGCAACCTGGTGCTGCAGGTGCAGGGACGGTGAGGAGGGTTGACGATAAGAAACAGATCATTATGAGCAGGACGGGCGTTCCCTCTCAAATCAGCAGCAGCATGGGCAGAGCGGCGGCCATTTTGTTGTGCACAGTTGTAGCGCGCTAACTTCCATGTAAAGTAAACGGACTCGCTGAGTAGTGACGTTATGAAGTGATGATACAAACATTTAACAACGTAATGCTTCATCCACACCCTGTTGCCACAGCGAGCTTTCTAATGCCGCCATTTCTTCTAACTAGTGTAGCATTAAAGCATGGTGGGATTAGCTAACAAGCTAATAGCATACCGCTGGCTAGGCTGCTGCATCTTTCTAACGCATACCAAAAAACATGCGCATTTGACTTCTCTTGAATCCATTTGGTTTAGAAGTCTTTAAGGTGTATAGGTGAGGTTGTTTAGAAGTCTTTAAGGTGTATAGGTGAGGTTGTTTAGAAGTCTTTAAGGTTTATAGGTGAGGTTGTTTAGAAGTCTTTAAGGTGTATAGGTGAGGTTGTTTAGAAGTCTTTAAGGTTTATAGGTGAGGTTGTTTAGAAGTCTTTAGGGTGTATATGTGAGGTTGTTTAGAAGTCTTTAAGGTTTATAGGTGAAGTTGTTTAGAAGTCTTTAAGGTGTATAGGTGAGGTTGTTTAGAAGTCTTTAAGGTTTATAGGTGAGGTTGTTTAGAAGTCTTTAAGGTTTATAGGTGAGGTTGTTTAGAAGTCTTTACGGTGTATAGGTGAGGTTGTTTAGAAGTCTTTAAGGTTTATAGGTGAGGTTGTTTAGAAGTCTTTACGGTGTATAGGTGAGGTTGTTTAGAAGTCTTTAGGGTGTATAGGTGAGGTTGTTTAGAAGTCTTTAGGGTGTATAGGTGAGGTTGTTTAGAAGTCTTTAAGGTGTATAGGTGAGGTTGTTTGGAAGTCTTTAAGGTTTATAGGTGAGGTTGTTTAGAAGTCTTTAAGGTTTATAGGTGAGGTTGTTTAGAAGTCTTTAGGGTGTATAGGTGAGGTGGTTTAGAAGTCTTTAAGGTTTATAGGTGAGGTTGTTTAGAAGTCTTTAAGGTTTATAGGTGAGGTTGTTTAGAAGTCTTTAGGGTGTATATGTGAGGTTGTTTAGAAGTCTTTAAGGTTTATAGGTGAAGTTGTTTAGAAGTCTTTAAGGTGTATAGGTGAGGTTGTTTAGAAGTCTTTAAGGTTTATAGGTGAGGTTGTTTAGAAGTCTTTACGGTGTATAGGTGAGGTTGTTTAGAAGTCTTTAAGGTGTATAGGTGAGGTTGTTTAGAAGTCTTTAAGGTTTATAGGTGAGGTTGTTTAGAAGTCTTTAGGGTGTATATGTGAGGTTGTTTAGAAGTCTTTAAGGTGTATAGGTGAAGTTGTTTAGAAGTCTTTAAGGTTTATAGGTGAGGTTGTTTAGAAGTCTTTAGGGTTTATAGGTGAGGTTGTTTAGAAGTCTTTAAGGTTTATAGGTGAGGTTGTTTAGAAGTCTTTACGGTGTATAGGTGAGGTTGTTTAGAAGTCTTTAGGGTGTATATGTGAGGTTGTTTAGAAGTCTTTAGGGTGTATAGGTGAGGTTGTTTAGAAGTCTTTAAGGTTTATAGGTGAGGTTGTTTAGAAGTCTTTACGGTGTATAGGTGAGGTTGTTTAGAAGTCTTTAGGGTGTATATGTGAGGTTGTTTAGAAGTCTTTAGGGTGTATAGGTGAGGTTGTTTAGAAGTCTTTAAGGTGTATAGGTGAGGTTGTTTAGAAGTCTTTAAGGTTTATAGGTGAGGTTGTTTAGAAGTCTTTAAGGTTTATAGGTGAGGTTGTTTAGAAGTCTTTAGGGTGTATAGGTGAGGTGGTTTAGAAGTCTTTAAGGTTTATAGGTGAGGTTGTTTAGAAGTCTTTAAGGTTTATAGGTGAGGTTGTTTAGAAGTCTTTAGGGTGTATAGGTGAGGTTGTTTAGAAGTCTTTAAGGTTTATAGGTGAGGTTGTTTAGAAGTCTTTAGGGTGTATAGGTGAGGTTGTTTAGAAGTCTTTAGGGTGTATAGGTGAGGTTGTTTAGAAGTTTTTATGGTGTATAGGTGAGGTGGTTTAGAAGTATTTAAGGTTTATAGGTGAGGTTGTTTAGAAGTCTTTAGCATGTATAGGTGAGGTTGTTTAGAAGTCTTTAGGGTGTATAGGTGAGGTGGTTTAGAGGTGAGGTTGTTTAGAAGTCTTAGGGTTTAGAGGTGAGGTTGTTTAGAAGTCTCCTCAGCGTTTCTTTAACGTTGATGTTTCCTCCGGCAGGAAGCGCTGGCACCTCTTCCCCCCGGAGGACACGGGGAAGCTCTACCCGACCAGGATCCCCTACGAGGAGTCCAGCGTCTTCAGCCGGGTCCACGTGGTCCACCCGGACCTGGGGAGGTTCCCGGCGTTTCGCGGGTCCAGAGCCCACGTGGTCACCCTGCAGCCCGGACAGGTACGAGCTCATCACATGACCTGCTGCGTGACCTCATCACATGACCTGCTGCGTGACCTCATCACATGACCTGCTGCGTGACCTCATCACATGACCTGCTGCGTGACCTCATCACATGACCTGCTGCGTGACCTCATCACATGACCTGCTGCGTGACCTCATCACATGACCTGCTGCGTGACCTCATCACATGACCTGCTGCGTGACCTCATCACATGACCTGCTGCGTGACCTCATCACATGACCTGCTGCGTGACCTCATCACATGACCTGCTGCGTGACCTCATCACATGACCTGCTGCGGTGCTGCCTCATGTGTCGGCTGCATTGATCCTCTCGCCCCGACTCTGCTGAGGAGGAGATCAATAAACCTTTTAATAAAGTCTGTGGAAGGTGTCTGCTGCCCTCTAGTGGCGGGTCTGAGCGTGACGTGTCGCCTCTGCTCAGGTGCTCTACGTCCCGCGTCACTGGTGGCACTACGTGGAGTCTCTGGATCCCATCACGGTCAGCGTCAACTCCTGGATCGAGCTGGTGAGGAACGCTGAGCTGAGGGAAACGTTTTATCGTTTACCGGTTTCACTGAAAAAATTATGAAAACTTTGAAAAATGATGCTGGTGGTAAAACGTAAATGTGTACCTAACGGGAAAAAATAGAAAAATAATTAACTTTGAAAAATTATCCTAGTAAAACTTTTTTATTTTTTACATGTTTCACAAAAAAAAAAAATGAAAAAAGTAACTTTGAAAAAATGGTGTGTGTGTGTGTGTGTGTGCGTGTGTGCGTGTGTGTGTGTGTGTGTGTGTGTGTGTGTGTGTGTGTGTGTGTGTGTGCGTAGGAAGAGGACGACGTGGCCCGAGTGAGCGAGGCCGTCACTAAGGCCGTCGTCTGCGCCCTGAAAGCTGACGCCGACACGGACGCCTGGCTGAACCCGACCGAGGTACAAATATTACTGACGTGTTTATTATGAGACCAGTAATTAAAGAACGATCAGAGCTGTGATGTCAGAAATAGTTTTTAATATTTGACGAATAAAGGAATTCTCTGAAATGTGTTTTTGTGTTCAGCGCGTGTCTCTTTGCCCTGCGTCCTGTCTGCAGGCCGGCGCGGCGTCCCACCAGGACAACATGCACAGCGTGAACCTGGCCCTGAGGGCCTGCGCCCCGCCCCGGCACCCGGGGGGCGCTCGCCCCGCCAAGCGGGACTCTGGGGGACGGATCAGGGAAAGGGGCGGGGCCTCCGGGCCCTTCAGGGTCCCCTTCGGACCGCATCTGGTCCCGGTGCGCTGCCTGGCCTCGACGGAAACCGCAACGGACCCCGAGGTCGAGTCATCCGGAGAGGAAGCGGCGCCGAGAGCCGGAGGAGGAGGAGAAGAAGAAGGAGGTTTACCTCGGCATCGAGCGCCCGGCTCCCCTGAGGAGCCTGGCCACGCCCCCGGCCACGCCCCCGGCCACGCCCCCGTCACCACCGACGACCTGCTGGACTGCCTGCTGCACCCGGACGTCATCGCCCGCGTCACGGAGCTCCTGCTGGGCCGACAGACAGGAAGTCCCAGGACGTGACTTCCTGTTGGCCGCGAGGACGGTTCAGACGCCTCTCTGTCTGCTCGCCGTCCCAGGGTATCGAACCCCCGGCCCCGAGGAGCCGCCGCTCATCTGGATGTGACGCGGCTCCTGGTGACTTCGTGCTAATCCGGTTAGCTTCCCCCAGAGGCCCCGCAGCGAGGGCCCGGAACAGTTTAGCATGCTAACGAGGTCATAAACAATAATCCCTCATAAAGCTGCCGCCATGTGGACGTTGGTTTGTTTGATGTCTCCGAGACGCTGATGGGGACGAGAACCAATAAACACATAAACACATAAACAGATCTCTGCTCGTTGTTTTCCTCCAACGTGATCCAAGAGATTTAACATGAAAACTGAAACGGCTCAAAAAACTAGTAAAATAAAAGCATTTTATTGATTATTGATGATCCATATTATCAGATCCAGACCTTAGAATATTTATGATTTCAAACCATCAAAAATACTAAATGTTGTACTTTTACTTTGGTATAGTAATTTGTTTTTTTTCATCATAAAAATACAAATGAGGAAATAAAAGATTATATTTTTTATTGATGACTAAATCTGGTCTTTAGTAGTTTTAATGATGTATAATCGAGGATTTTCCTTTAAATAAATATATCTTTTAATAAATAATACGGCCCACTAATGAAAGTTCTGCCCTATTTATTTATTTATTTATATATTTATATACTTTCCTGGGGGGGAAAATGCAAAATAATTCCAGATTTCCTCCTTGAAGCTCCGCCCCCTCACTGCCATTGGCCGGTTTATTCTAAACGCTTATGTTCACGAGACAAAACCACCAGGTCCTTTTTTGTTTTTTACAATTTCCTTTATGGGTTATTATTATTATTATTATTATTATTATTATTATTCAGCTTCATAGAAAAGAAAAGAAATACACAAAAAAGCAGACAGTATTTAACATTAATTTGTAATAACACGGTGAGGTGAACACGTTATGATTCACTTTCCTGTGAAACACGAAACGTTAAACATGTTTATGTGACGAGTATTTAGAAGATTTCACAAAATAAACAACAGTGAGCTTCTAACTTCCTGGTTCCACCTGAACAGGAAGCTGCAGCCACCTGAACAGGAAGCTGCAGCCACCTGAACAGGAAGCTGCAGCCACCTGAACAGGAAGCTGCAGTCAGCTGACGCGCTACAACCGCGTGCTCTTCCTGTTCAGCTGGACGTCTTTCTTCTTCACGTCCTCGTCTTCCTCGTCTTCCTCCCCCCCTGAGTCCTGCCGGTACTTCCTGTCCGGCTGGTCCGGGTCCACGTAGGTGTAGAAGAACGCCATGACGGAGAAGATGACGAAGACGAGCAGCAGCAGGCCGGCGAACAGCAGGAACTCCTTCCACTGGGGCGAGAGACACTGGTTAGAGTGGGAGGACTGGTGGAGAGAGGATCCTCAGCTGATCCTCACCACCAAACTCTCCTCTTTATTATTATATTATTTATTTATGTTTATTTAATTATATTTTATTTATGTTTGTATTATTTTACTATTTTGCTCTAGCCCCGCCCCCTCAGCATGGCCTCCTACCTGCTCTAGCCCCGCCCCCTCAGCATGGCCTCCTACCTGCTCTAGCCCCGCCCCCTCAGCGTAGCCTCCTACCTGCTCTAGCCCCGCCCCCTCAGCGTGGCCTCCTACCTGCTCTAGCCCCGCCCCCTCAGCGTGGCCTCCTACCTGCTCTAGCCCCGCCCCCTCAGCATGGCCTCCTACCTGCTCTAGCCCCGCCCCCTCAGCATGGCCTCCTACCTGCTCTAGCCCCGCCCCCTCAGCGTGGCCTCCTACCTGCTCTAGCCCCGCCCCCTCAGCGTGGCCTCCTACCTGCTCTAGCCCCGCCCCCTCAGCGTGGCCTCCTACCTGCTCTAGCCCCGCCCCCTCAGCGTGGCCTCCTACCTGCTCTAGCCCCGCCCCCTCAGCGTGGCCTCCTACCTGCTCTAGCCCCGCCCCCTCAGCGTGGCCTCCTACCTGCTCTAGCCCCGCCCCCTCAGCATGGCTTACTACCTGCTCTAGCCCCGCCCCCTCAGCATGGCCTCCTACCTGCTCTAGCCCCGCCCCCTCAGCATGGCCTCCTACCTGCTCTAGCCCCGCCCCCTCAGCATGGCCTCCTACCTGCTCTAGCCCCGCCCCCTCAGCATGGCCTCCTACCTGCTCTAGCCCCGCCCCCTCAGCCACGATCAGAACGATGACGTTCCCAAACGCCACCGTGAGCAGCCAGCCGGCCTGCAGCACCGACTTCATGTTGGCGGGAGCCTGCAGGCAGAGAGACGTCATCAATAACCAATAATCAATAACCAATAACCAATCATCAATGACCAATAATCAACGTCAGGAGCGTGGGAGAGTAGAAGTACTTTCACTTCACTATTTTATGACACAATCATTCATCAAATTACTAGAAGATAGAAATACTAATTCATCTGATGAGGAAAATCTTCTTTTTCTCTATTTTCACAGTCTAAGAAGACGCCTTCCGTCTTTGTTCAGTTACATTTCTTAAAGTGTGTGTGTGTGTGTGTACACGTGTGTACACACACACACACACACACACACACACCTGTGAGTAGGAGAACTCCAGGCCGGTGACGGAGAACATGACCTCTCCGATGGTGATGAGGACGTACTGAGGGACCTGCCAGGCGATGTGCACGTCGTTGGCCTTCACGTCCTCCATCTTGTGAGCCACCACGGCGCCCGATTCCTGACCAGGACACACACACACACACACACACACACACACACACACACGTCGGGTCACAGGGGACAGAGTAACAGGGTCAGATGTAAACTATAAACTATAAACTATAAACGAGCGTCCTGACCTCCGCGAGCACGACGGTGTACGACGCTCCGAAGTCCAGCAGGCCGAGGTCCAGAAGAGAGCAGCCATCTGTGGGGGAGCAGCAGCTCACGTCCGGGTACCTACGAGACAGGAAGCAGGAAGTGACAGGAAGTGACAGGAGGCAGGAAGTGAGAGGAAGTGACAGGAGGCAGGAAGTTACAGGAGGCAGGAAGTGACAGGAAGTGACAGGAGGCAGGAAGTGAAGCAGGAAGTGAGAGGAGGCAGGAAGTGACAGGAGGCAGGAAGTGACAGGAGGCAGGTAGTGACAGGAAGCAGGAAGTGAGAGGAGGCAGGAAGTGACAGGAGGCAGGAAGTGAGAGGAAGTGACAGGAGGCAGGAAGTGACAGGAGGCAGGAAGTGACAGGAGGCAGGTAGTGACAGGAAGCAGGAAGTGACAGGAGGCAGGAAGTGACAGGAGGCAGGAAGTGAGAGGAAGTGACAGGAGGCAGGAAGTTACAGGAGGCAGGAAGTGAGAGGAGGCAGGAAGTGACAGGAAGCAGGAAGTGAAGCAGGAAGTGAGAGGAGGCAGGAAGTGACAGGAAGCAGGAAGTGAAGCAGGAAGTGAGAGGAGGCAGGAAGTGACAGGAAGCAGGAAGTGAAGCAGGAAGTGAGAGGAGGCAGGAAGTGAAGCAGGAAGTGACAGGAAGCAGGAAGTGACAGGAAGCAGGAAGTGAGAGGAAGCAGGAAGTGAGAGGAAGCAGGAAATGAAGCAGGAAGTGACAGGAGGCAGGAAGTGAGAGGAAGCAGGAAATGAAGCAGGAAGTGACAGGAGGCAGGAAATGAAGCAGGAAGTGACAGGAAGCAGGAAGTGACAGGAAGCAGGAAGTGACAGGAAGCAGGAAGTGAGAGGAAGCAGGAAGTGAGAGGAAGCAGGAAATGAAGCAGGAAGTGACAGGAGGCAGGAAGTGACAGGAGGCAGGAAGTGACAGGAAGCAGGAAGTGACAGGAAGCAGGAAGTGAGAGGAAGCAGGAAGTGACAGGAGGCAGGAAGTGAGAGGAAGCAGGAAGTGACAGGAAGCAGGAAGTGACAGGAAGCAGGAAATGAAGCAGGAAGTGACAGGAAGTAGGAAGTGACAAGAAGCAGGAAGTGACAGGAGGCAGGAAGTGACAGGAAGCAGGAAATGAAGCAGGAAGTGACAGGAAGTAGGAAGTGACAAGAAGCAGGAAGTGACAGGAGGCAGGAAGTGACAGGAAGCAGGAAATGAAGCAGGAAGTGACAGGAAGTAGGAAGTGACAAGAAGCAGGAAGTGACAGGAAGCAGGAAGTGACAAGAAGCAGGAAGTGAGAGGAAGCAGGAAGTGACAGGAAGCAGGAAGTGACAGGAAGTAGGAAGTGACAAGAAGCAGGAAGTGAGAGGAAGCAGGAAGTGACCTGAAAGAGAAGCTTCATTGAAAGCGGTCGGGACACGTTGGTTTTTGGAGGTTTATTGTTGCAGAAGTTGCTTTTCTGCAACGTGATCGAAGATCTGATCCCGTTGTTGAATATAAAAAAGGCAAAAAGGTCAATCGTTTGATAATTCAAATGTAAATAAAATACTGTTGTGTAAAAATATATAATATATATAAAAGGGATAAAATCATCAGGAAGTCACATTTCAAAACTCTTCAAACGAGAGTCTGATGAATGTAAATATTTTCTTTCAGCTCGTTTTTGGTCTCCACCTCCCGAGAGAAACATGCGCCGCTTCAGCTGCTAGAAGCTCCACTTCGTTTTCCAGCTGGTTCCATAATAAATATGATAAATGTTTATAAAATATTATAAATGATTAAACTTCCAGCGCCCTGAATGAGAGTGAAGCTGGTTGGACAGCAGCCAGACAGGAAGTGGCGGTTTGAAGGGATTTGAACCCCCGGTGCTACTCACCGGCCCCGGTCCACCGTCCGGTTGGGAGACATGCCGACGCCAGAGGTCACCGGGAAGGTCACGGCGCCCACGGTGAGGTTCATGGCCTCCGGGAGCGTGTTGAGGAACCTGAGGAGGAAAAACAACTCATTACGGTTGTTACCTTGATCTCAACGTTTAAATGTTTAAAGATGAAGTCACTTCACCTCAGGAGAGGATTCCCGTCGTTATTCTTGGTGATGTGGTCCTTCACCTAAAAACAGACTCTGTCAATTAAATTAATATAGTTTCTCTACTGAACTCATTTGTGTTCAAATAAAGAAACATGCAAATAAATTCAGCTTCATACAAATGTCCCGAAACATAAGCACTCAGATTCTTACAATACAAACAACATATGACCCGCAGCTTTAACACATGAAGCATAGACTTCTATACAACCAGAGGAGTCACCCCCTGGTGGTCAGGAGAGAGAATGCAGCTTTAACACATGAAGCATAGACTTCTATACAACCAGAGGAGTCGCCCCCTGGTGGTCAGGAGAGAGAATGCAGCTTTAACACATGAAGCATAGACTTCTATACAACCAAAGGAGTCGCCCCCTGGTGGTCAGGAGAGAGAATGCAGCTTTAACACATTAAGCATAGACTTCTATACAACCAAAGGAGTCGCCCCCTGGTGGTCAGGAGAGAGAATGCAGCTTTAACACATGAAGCATAGACTTCTATACAACCAGAGGAGTCACCCCCTGGTGGTCAGGAGAGAGAGTGCAGCTTTAACACATGAAGCATAGACTTCTATACAACCAGAGGAGTCTCCCCCTGGTGGTCAGGAGAGAGAATGCAGCTTTAACACATGAAGCATAGACTTCTATACAACCAGAGGAGTCGCCCCCTGGTGGTCAGGAGAGAGAATGCAGCTTTAACACATGAAGCATAGACTTCTATACAACCAGAGGAGTCTCCCCCTGGTGGTCAGGAGAGAGAATGCAGCTTTAACACATGAAGCATAGACTTCTATACAACCAGAGGAGTCGCCCCCTGGTGGTCAGGAGAGAGAATGCAGCTTTAACACATGAAGCATAGACTTCTATACAACCAGAGGAGTCGCCCCCTGGTGGTCAGGAGAGAGAACGCAGCTTCAACACATGAAGCATAGACTTCTATACAACCAGAGGAGTCTCCCCCTGGTGGTCAGGAGAGAGAATGCAGCTTTAACACATGAAGCATAGACTTCTATACAACCAGAGGAGTCTCCCCCTGGTGGTCAGGAGAGAGAATGCAGCTTTAACACATGAAGCATAGACTTCTATACAACCAGAGGAGTCGCCCCCTGGTGGTCAGGAGAGAGAATGCAGCTTTAACACATGAAGCATAGACTTCTATACAACCAGAGGAGTCTCCCCCTGGTGGTCAGGAGAGAGAATGCAGCTTTAACACATGAAGCATAGACTTCTATACAACCAGAGGAGTCGCCCCCTGGTGGTCAGGAGAGAGAATGCAGCTTTAACACATGAAGCATAGACTTCTATACAACCAGAGGAGTCGCCCCCTGGTGGTCAGGAGAGAGAATGCAGCTTCAACACATGAAGCATAGACTTCTATACAACCAGAGGAGTCTCCCCCTGGTGGTCAGGAGAGAGAATGCAGCTTTAACACATGAAGCATAGACTTCTATACAACCAGAGGAGTCTCCCCCTGGTGGTCAGGAGAGAGAATGCAGCTTTAACACATGAAGCATAGACTTCTATACAACCAGAGGAGTCGCCCCCTGGTGGTCAGGAGAGAGAATGCAGCTTTAACAGGGCCCTCACCTGTGTGCAGTGGATCCCAGTAGAGTCTGAGTACAGGAGCAGACTGTACGCCCCCTGCTGCTCAGACGTGAAGTTACACTCTGAGACTTTTCCATTGAAGGTGACTTGGATCTTCATCTCCTCGCCGGATGCTGGAAGCGTCTCATATGTCGGAGGGTCCTGACACACAGAGACCAGAGGGTTCAGGGTTTATGTTCCTAAAACATCTCTGACAGAATGGAGGAGGAGAGGAAAGAAGATCCGGACTCTGTTGAGCTCTTAAAGTGGCGGTAGACCTTTCGCTTTAACTTGAACTGAGTAAACAGTGATCGGTGTTTAGACTGGTTCCCTTTCAGCCTCCCTCTCTCTGTGGAGCCGGCCTCCATCAGAGAGAGGGAGGCTGTGTTTACGCTCTCGCTGGGCGGCGTGTCCTGAGCCTCACCGAGGAGCTCATGCTCAACAGCTGTCTGTTACAGCACCTCTGAGACTCCAGAGAAGAACCCAGACCCAACCTCCACGACGGAGAGGAGGGATTGTACTTATCTGTCAACTCGTTTCTCATCTTCATACCATTCCACATCCCACCAATATTGTTATTATGTAACAGCTCTTAAAGATGGATGAGGATGGTTTCCAGAGCGGAACCATAAACCTCTCCCTCGTTCCCTCATCACGAGCCGACAGTAAACATCGGCATGCAGGCCGTTCGTATGAGTTGATCCCTGTTTATTCTCCACAGATTTTATTATATAATCACATAATAAAGGTTCTGTAACTTTATAGTTACTGCTCCTGTAAAACCAACTAGTTTCCTGGTCGGATAAAGTTCATGTTTTTGAGCGAACTCTAAAGTAGTTTCAGATTCCACGATGCGGACGAGAAGAAGACAAATGTGCATTTAGAGAAACTTTGACCTTCTTGCTCATAAATGCTGCAGAGGATTGTGGGTCAGAAGATCCAGAGAAGCTTGCAAAGTGAAGCATGCATCTGCATCAACAGTGACAGTAGAGCAGCATAGGAAGTTCTGTTTTAGTTGCGGGTACCTGAAGGTAGCGGATGGGCTCCTGGAAGGCGGCGCTGCCGGGCAGCTTCAGCCTCACGTCCCCGCCGGCCAGGTTGAACACCTGCAGCAGACACGACCCCGCCGGCGCCGGATCCACCACCGATTTCTAGCAAATATGGAGGAAAATATGAAATCATAAAAGACGTGTGTGCTAGTTCTTCTTTTTTAAGCTGCACATTGTTTTGCTTAAAGGATATTTTGCATGCATTTGCAATATTAAATCAATAAATATAAAAATAATATTGAATATGGAGACAAATCGGTCCAAGAGGATCGAGATACTGTGAAGTTTCTGTTCTGGCACGTAAACCTTGACCTTAAGGCTTGTAAGGTGTACAGGTGTGTACACCTTACGTACAGGTCTGCAGGTCTACATGCGTACAGGTGTACAGGTCTACAGGTCTGCAGGTGTACAGGTGTGCATGTGTACAGGTGTGCAGGTGTACAGGTGTACAGGTGTAAAGATCTACAGGTGTACAGGTCTACAGGTGAACAGGTGTACAGGTGTATAGGTGTAAAGATCTACAGGTTTACAGATGTATAGGTGTGCAGGTCTACAGGTGTACAGGTCTACAGGTGTAAAGATCTACAGGTGTACAGGTCTACAGGTGTACAGGTCTACAGGTGTACAGGTCTACAGGTGTACAGGTCTACAGGTGTGCAGGTCTACAGGTGTGCAGGTCTACAGGTGTGCAGGTGTACAGGTGTACATGTGTGCAGGTGTATAGGTCTACAGGTGTGCAGGTCTACAGGTGTGCAGGTCTACAGGTGTGCAGGTCTACAGGTGTACAGGTGTGCAGGTCTACAGGTGTACAGGTCTACAGGTGTACAGGTCTACAGGTGTACAGGTCTACAGCTGTGCAGGTCTACAGGTGTACAGGTCTACAGGTGTACAGGTCTACAGGTGTGCAGGTCTACAGGTGTGCAGGTCTACAGGTGTACAGGTGTGCAGGTCTACAGGTGTACAGGTCTACAGGTCTACAGGTCTACAGGTGTACAGGTCTACAGCTGTGCAGGTCTACAGGTGTATAGGTCTACAGGTGTACAGGTCTACAGCTGTGCAGGTCTACAGGTGTGCAGGTCTACAGGTGTACAGGTGTGCAGGTCTACAGGTGTACAGGTCTACAGGTCTACAGGTCTACAGGTGTACAGGTCTACAGCTGTGCAGGTCTACAGGTGTACAGGTCTACAGGTGTACAGGTCTACAGGTGTGCAGGTCTACAGGTGTACAGGTCTACAGGTGTACAGGTCTACAGGTGTGCAGGTCTACAGGTGTACAGGTCTACAGGTGTGCAGGTCTACAGGTGTACAGGTCTACAGGTGTACAGGTCTACAGGTGTACAGGTCTACAGCTGTGCAGGTCTACAGGTGTAAAGATCTACAGGTGTACAGGTCTACAGGTGTGCAGGTCTACAGCTGTACAGGTCTACAGGTGTGCAGGTCTACAGCTGTACAGGTCTACAGGTGTGCAGGTCTACAGGTGTGCAGGTCTACAGGTGTACAGGTCTACAGGTGTGCAGGTCTACAGGTGTGCAGGTCTACAGGTGTACAGGTATACAGGTGTGCAGGTCTACAGGTGTACAGGTCTACAGGTGTACAGGTCTACAGGTGTGCAGGTCTACAGGTGTACAGGTCTACAGGTGTGCAGGTCTACAGGTGTACAGGTATACAGGTGTGCAGGTCTACAGGTGTGCAGGTCTACAGGTGTACAGGTCTACAGGTGTGCAGGTCTACAGGTGTGCAGGTCTACAGGTGTACAGGTCTACAGCTGTACAGGTCTACAGCTGTGCAGGTCTACAGGTGTACAGGTCTACAGGTGTACAGGTTTACAGGTGTACAGGTCTACAGGTGTAAAGATCTACAGGTGTGCAGGTCTACAGGTGTGCAGGTCTACAGGTGTGCAGGTCTACAGGTGTACAGGTCTACAGGTGTGCAGGTCTACAGGTGTGCAGGTCTACAGGTGTACAGGTCTACAGGTGTACAGGTCTACAGGTGTACAGGTTTACAGGTGTACAGGTCTACAGGTGTAAAGATCTACAGGTGTGCAGGTCTACAGGTGTGCAGGTCTACAGGTGTGCAGGTCTACAGGTGTACAGGTCTACAGGTCTACAGGTCTACAGGTGTGCAGGTCTACAGGTGTACAGGTCTACAGGTGTACAGGTCTACAGGTGTAAAGATCTACAGGTGTGCAGGTCTACAGGTGTGCAGGTCTACAGGTGTGCAGGTCTACAGGTGTACAGGTCTACAGGTGTACAGGTCTACAGGTGTGCAGGTCTACAGGTGTGCAGGTCTACAGGTGTACAGGTGTACAGGTGTGCAGGTCTACAGGTGTACAGGTGCTCCCGTGTGCGTCGCTGTGTCTGCTGCTCATACCACCACGTTGACCTCCACCAGAGCGGCCGCTCCGAAGGCCACGGCCGCGAAAACCATCCCAGTGGCCATCTTCCTGAGAGGCCTGCAGGACACAGAGGACGCCATCATTCATGTTATTTATATATTTATCTATATATATTTATTTATATGTTAAAGCACTGAGCAGGGAACATGACGCTAACTGTCGGGCGTGAACACTTGGCTCATCGTCCTGTGGCCTCATGTCTGCATGGAGACGGGAGGTTCCAGGCTTCTACTCACGTGACGTTGATCCGGCAGAAGCCGGCGAGCGGATAAACCAGGAGGTCGAAGACCGGCACGAAGACCAGAATCAGCAGCGCGTTCAGCATCTGATGACGGGAGGAAACGCTCAGCGAAAAGGATTCATGAGCTCATGTGATGATTCATGAGCTCATATGATGATGATTCATAAGTCAGACGTGAATAAAAGAGCGTCGTCAGTCAAGAGACGAATTTCTGCAAAAGAGTTCTAGTCTGGAGACTTCCTGTTGCTTCACAGCACATTGAATGGAAGCGATGAAGAGTAGTTAAGAGAATGATACTTAAGAGGAGGAACGTCTTATGGCCAAAACGTCAGATGTTTTTCATGGAGATGAAAGATTGAAGGAATTGTTTGATACATTGAGAGATTGTTGGTTTTTATGCTTTCGTTCTGAGAGTTGAACGAGAAGAACAAGGAGGCGATTAGCTTAGCACGTAGCTGGAAGCAGAGGGAAACATGATATGTGCATGTATTTAAAGAATATAAAAATGTATTTGCATGTATTTAAAGTAAATATGATATTTGAACATATTCAAAGAATGTAATATGATTGATATTTGCACGTATTTAAAGAACGTAATATATGATTTTTGCACATATGACCTACCTGCATCTGATCAGGCTTAATAATGAAGGACTCTCCCTGAAAGACAAGAAGAAGAATTCATCCTAACACCATTTAACCTTTAACCTGATAGTTTTTCCCAAATTGCCCAATAAAACATCTTTAACTTGATCAATGTGACAGATTTATGAGTTTTCATTGCTCAATAATATTCACTTCCACCTGACAGGTGCATGTTTATTCAGCCCATAAACGATGCATCTTATCGGAATAAAACGACAAATTGCAACGACACCCTAACAAAGGGGACATTTGAGTATAAAACCCCACCCTCTGATATCGGAGAGCAATAAAAGATTGTTTTTAAAAGCATGTCGACGTGTGCGGGAGCTCTTACGAACGCCATGTTCATCCTGGTGGCTTGCAGCGTCCAGCGGGAACCCTGCAACGAAGGAAACACCGGCTGTCACTCAGCTAACGGCTAGCTTAGCATAAAGCCTCGTTAACCGCAGCACACTGAAGAGCGGCGTGACCTTTGGCATGACTTCATGTTTAAAGGAGTGAGTTCAGGAGGAATGTGGAATGTTGCTCTCAGGTCTTCTACCGTTAGATGTAGAGCGTCGGCCAGAGGAGATAACGGAACCGACACCAAAACCTCCCCAGTTGATTCTGCACATTATGTTTTCTGCACGCGCGTTAAGATATGAAAACTGTGCATCATCTTGTTCAATTTCATGAATGTGAACATTGGATAAAGCCGGGTTCAACATTCTTGTTTCATGTTAACATATTAAAGTCAAAGGAGGGAATGTTGGATATTCTCTCCATGTTTTTAGTCCAAATATATTTTGAGTGCAGAATACATTACATTACATTACATGTCATTTAGCTGACGCTTTTATCCAAAGCGACTTACAATAGTGCATTCAATCATGAGTACAAACTCAGAACAACAAGAATCAATAATCAATAATCACTAAAGTACAGTTTCTTCAATAGAGTTAAATTACAAAAATTACAGAAAATTACAAAAGTGCTATCAATAAGAGACATCAAAGTGCTACTAGAGTGCTAGTACAGTGCTACCTTCCTTATTCAAGGTGTAGTCGAAAGAGATGCGTTTTTAGTTTTCGGCGGAAGATTTAGAGACTTTCTGCTGTCCTGATGTCAATGGGGAGCTCATTCCACCAATGAGGAGCCAGGACAGCAAACAGTCTGACTTTGTTGAGTGTTTAGCTCGTAGTGACGGAGCTACAAGTCGATTAGCAGAAGCCGAGCGGAGTGCCCGAGCTGGGGTGTACGGTGTTACCATGTCCTGTATATAGATAGGACCCGATCTGTTCGTGGCACGGTACGCAAGTACCAATGTTTTGAAGCGGATGCGGGCGGCCACCGGTAGCCAGTGGAGTGTGCGGAGGAGCGGGGTAGTGTGGGTGAATTTCGGGAGGTTGAAGACCAGTCTAGCTGCTGCATTCTGGATGAGCTGTAAAGGTCGAATGGCGTAAAGGTCGAATGGCTGTAAAGGTCGAATGGCTGTAAAGGTCGAATGGCTGTAAAGGTCGAATGGCGTTAGCGGGTAGACCTGCCAGGAGGGAGTTACAGTAGTCAGAATAAAGACCAAGAGGTCACCGTTCCTTTGACCTGTGAGCTTGACTCTAATGAAGAGAGGAACTCTTTATCACCTGCTGGTCAAACAGAGCCCAGAACATCGGCAGCGGGATGTAGAGCAACAAAACCCTCAGGACCTTCTTGATCTCCTCGATCAGACGCTTCTGTTGACACACAGAGGACAAACTGAGGATGCTTTGAAGAGTTGATAGAGTTCTGCAGGTGTGTTGTGTTTCTGCGGTCCAACAGGAAGTCATTGTCACTGGTTCCCTCTTCAAACAGCCAATCAGATTCCTCCATGTGATTCTGGATTATTTCATAAAATAATCTGTCTGTGAAACAAACGTTTATGATCCTTCAAGGTTTAGTTCATAGAGTTCAATCTTCACTAGTTAACTTTAATGATGTTTGAAGTAAAGTGTGTAAAGTAAGAAGCTAACGTTATCTATAGAGGAACTCCACCACGGTCACATGACTTCTCCTTCTTATCTCTTATCTTATCTTGTGCTTTTTTCAGGCATCTAACCAAAAGCCTGTTGACTTCCAGATGAGGGAACCAGAAGGTTATGAATGCCGACTCATTCCTGGGTTTTAGGACCTGCAGAACTCTTTGGTCGGTGGTCTGTTACCGAGTACTTCTCCTCAGCCCAGTCCAACCAGTGCTTCCTCCTAGAGTCATACTTCGATCTCCTCCAGCGGTTCTTGATGGCAAACTGCAAACCAAAAGAGAATAACAGGAATACAAATACATGTGCAGTTCAAGTACGGAAGCAGAAGCAATATATGATATTCCCAGACTAAATGTTGGTGTACTGTAGGATAGAACTGAATAAATCTGTGTGCTCCCACAGGACTACTGGGAGATAACTCACCCCGATGCAATTGCAGACTTCCAGCAGGATGTTTCCCTGCGGAGGATTCCTCTTGTACAGCCCGCTGCCAGCAATGAACACGACTGCAGGAGGAGAAGGAAGAAGAGTTAGGAAGAAGAGTTAGGATCAAGAGTTATGATCATGAGTTATGATCAAGAGTTAGGAAGAAGAGTTAGGATCAAGAGTTAGGATCAAGAGTTAGGAAGAAGAGTTATGATCAAGGGTTAGGATCAAGGGTTAGGATCAAGAGTTAGGATCAAGAGTTAGGATCAAGAGTTAGGAAGAAGAGTTAGGAAGAAGAGTTATGATCAAGGGTTATGATCACGAGTTATGATCATGAGTTATGATCAAGAGTTAGGAAGAAGAGTTAGGATCACGAGTTAGGAAGAAGAGTTATGATCAAGGGTTAGGATCAAGAGTTAGGAAGAAGAGTGAGGGTCAGTGAAATTAAAGCCTGAAGTTAAAGTCTGAAGTTAAAGCCTGAAGTTAAAGTCTGAAGTTAAAGCCTGAAGTTAAAGTCTGAAGTTAAAGCCTGAAGTTAAAGCCTGAAGTTAAAGCCTGAAGTTAAAGTCTGAAGTTAAAGCCTGAAGTTAAAGTCTGAAGTTAAAGCCTGAAGTTAAAGCCTGAAGTTAAAGCCTGATGTTAAAGTGTATTTCCTAACAGAAACAGCAGAGCGTGTGGTTTCTTCATGGCTGCTTAATAAATCTCTTCTCTGTCCGCGGTAATCAAGTCACCGCTTCTTTTCACAGCGAGCGGTCAGCCGAGCGGGAGTCTCATGAGGATCAGAGGGGGTTCGGCGGCAAAGACAACGGCCTGTCAGGACCAATGAGGGAGGGGGAGGACTTCACAAAAACATGCCTCTGGCTCTGAAATAGCACGGCTCATCCCCATTGCAGACTTCTTCATTATTATTATTATTATTATTATTATTATTATTATTATTATTATTATTTACTGGAGGCAAAAGTGCATTTATATTTTTATTTGTGCATTTTAGTAGCAGCTGTGTTTTTGCATTCACAGCTACTCAGCTGTGAATGAAGCATAGACACATGAAGCATAGACTTCTATACAACCAGAGGAGTCGCCCCCTGGTGGTCACTAGAGATAATGCAGCTTTAACACATGAAGCATAGACTTCTATACAACCAGAGGAGTCGTCCCCTGGTGGTCAGGAGAGAGAATGCAGCTTTAACACATGAAGCATATACTTCTATACAACCAGAGGAGTCGTCCCCTGGTGGTCACCAGAGATAATGCAGCTTTAACACATGAAGCATAGACTTCTATACAACCAGAGGAGTCTCCCCCTGGTGGTCAGGAGAGAGAATGCAGCTTTAACACATGAAGCATAGACTTCTATACAACCAGAGGAGTCGCCCCCTGGTGGTCAGGAGAGAGAATGCAGCTTTAACACATGAAGCATAGACTTCTATACAACCAGAGGAGTCGCCCCCTGGTGGTCAGGAGAGAGAATGCAGCTTTAACACATGAAGCATAGACTTCTATACAACCAGAGGAGTCGTCCCCTGGTGGTCAGGAGAGAGAATGCAGCTTTAACACATGGAGCATTGGTTCAGTCGGCAGAACCAGAGGTTGTCGCCTGCTTCACTCCCAGAATGCACTCTGTCGATGACATCACACTCACCTAAAGCCACGATCATCAGAGCAGCAGGAACCCCGAAGGCCAGAGCGTAGCAGTCGCCGCCGAAACACTGCACGTCTCCTGCGGGAGAACGAGCGGCGTTAACGTCTCCGTCTCCTCGCCGCGTTCACAGCGCTAAAGAAGGCGAGCGCTCACCTCTCAGGATCGGCGTGATCACGGTGGACAGCAGGCTGCCGGCGTTGATCGCCATGTAGAAAATGGAGAAGAACTTCTGCCTCTCTCGGCCCTGCAGGTGATGATGAGACCGTCAGCGTGTGCTTCGTCCTCTTGAAGCTTCACAGGGAGATGACCTCGCTGTGAAGCTCTGCATCGTTTTCCACTCGTCCTGAAGTGAAGCTGAATCTGTTCTCTTTCATTTGGAGTCATGTTCGTGTCGACCTGATGGCTTCATAAGATCCTTTGATCTCTGATTTAGTCTCAAACTAAACATCTCTTTAGCTGCAGTGTGTGTCTTTATGACGTGATCAAGGTGGAACAAAATGGAAGCCCGACTTCGGTGTTTCATTTTCACCTCTTTCCTTAGGATTTCATGAAACTGTTTTCTTTGGTTGTTAATAACGAGAAAAATATGAAACCAAATAAAAATGGTTCAGCCCATAAAGAACCAAAGAGAGTTACTGATTGGTTTGAGTTACACGCCCCAAAAAAAAGTTTTATTGCAAATTTGTGATTTGTAACGTATTAATATGAATCAATGTTTGCTCACGAGATTCAGCTCAACAGCGAGCAGAACTTTTGGATTTGAAACCAATGTTTTTGAATCACAAATTTGGAATAAAACTTGTTTTAATGAATTAATGTGGACGGTTTTGCTGCTTCGTAATAAAGACACAAAAGTAGAATTCAACATTTGAAATACACAACCTTCTTCATAAGCTCTCTAACAGACGGTTCTTTGGAAGACTTCTTCCTCACAATGAGTTCTGCTGACGGCGTTTTAGGAACAAACAGTTTGTGTCTTCAGACTAAACAGGAAGTGGGTTTCTCACGTGCTCTTCGTCAAACTGGTCTCCGCCGAACGCCGCCACGCAGGGTTTGATTCCTCCGGTGCCGAAGGCGATGAGTATCAGACCCAACATGGACAGAGAGCTGCAGCGAACAAAAGACCTGCTGGTTGGTGCTGCTGGACCATATGAACATGTGAAACTATTAATCTGGAAGATGATCAGATCAATACGCTGGATCCTCTGATTCCTCTCAACTGGTCCAAAGGAGAACTGATCTAGTGATTCATGTGGTTCATCTGTTTATGATTTAATTCATTTATGAAGCAAAGTGAAACACGTCTTTGTGTTGCGAGCTTCATTTGTAAAAAGAATGGGAATTGGCGTCCAAAGTGACACTTTAACAATGTTTGTTTGGTCCAAACCAAAATAACATTCATAACATTATTACATTACAAATTACGAAATAAAATGCTCTGTCAATCTTTTAATCGACTACTTGTTTCAGCTGCATTTTCATGTTGTGTGTCCAATAAGTGTAGTAGAGTATATATTATGTTGTAGAAGTACAAGTACCTTTAACTCTACTTGAGTAAATCTTCTCAGGACACTGTTCCTGTCTTCAAAGAGACTTCAGTCCGACTGAAACTAAAGCGGCTGGATCCGGTACTCACATGTGCACGCTGCTGTTTCCCACGGTGGGAATCGCTCCCACCGACTTCACCACATGGCCGACCACGTAGACGACGGACAGGTACACGATGGTCCTGCAGACGGTCATTATCGGTGAGTCAGTCCACTAACAGGTGTGACACGCTCAGACTAAGCTCTCGTCAAAGGGAGGGAACACGTCATTTAGTGGATGAGCTCTGTTTAATGGATCAACTGGAAGACACAAAGATCCTCTGAGCATCAGCTGAACCAGAAGAGAAGAAGTCAGCAGCCGTAGGTAAACACACAGGAAGCTTAGAGACAAGAGTTTCACAATAAAAGCAGCCGAGAACAAGCTGGAGTTAACTTTATCAAAGCTCCTCTTAAACTTCCATGTTGGAACATCAGCTGAACTAATCACAGTTTAACTCTTCAATCCATATTTACTGATCAATAATCAAACATCCAGTTCTACGTCAACATAACAGCTGTTTGACAACGTTTAAACCGTAGTGGAACTATTAACATCCGATCTAGGCCCCAACCCATCGATAGATCTACAAACCTCCAGGCACAGACTCAGGGGCCCAAAGCGTCAGGGGCCCAAAGTGTCAGGGGCCCCTCGAGCCTTCATCTACAAAATACATGTACCAACCAAAAAAAGGCACAAGATGACTCAAAGAGACAATGAAGACTACAAAGGGACGCAACATGACTATAAAGGAGTCCAAATGGCTACAAAGAGAATAAAACACATTCAAAGAGAAAAGAACTACTTCAAGGAGATCTAAAATGACTTCAAAGAGACACAAAATTACTACAAAGACAAACAAAACAACTACAAAGAGATCAAAAATGACTTCAAAGAGATAAAAAAATGACTTCAAAGAGAAAAGAAACAAAATTCAAAGAGACACATAATGACCACAAGGCCGGCCAAAACATCCACAGATAGAAATATGACAACCGAAACAACCAAAAGAGACACAACACAGCGACACCAAACAGTCCTCCCGGGCGAGCGACCCTCGTGGTCTCATAGAGTCAGCAGATCCAGAGTCAGCTGTCTGACCCTCTGGAGCTTCTGAGGAGAACAGACTGGACTCACCTGAACTTGCCGAGCCAGGAGTCGGCGATGAGCGCTCCCAGGATGGGCGTGAAGTAGCAGAGGCTGCTGAAGGCGTGGTACACGGCGGTGGACAGGTCCTGGTCCCAGTGCAGGTAGGTCAGGAAGTAGAGCGTCAGCACGGCTGCAACACAGGTAAACACACAACAACACACGTAAACAAACAACAACACACAAGCACAGGTAAACACACAACAACACACGTAAACAAACAGCAACACACGTAAACAAACAGCAACACACATAAACAAACAACAACACACAAGCACACGGTAAACAAACAACACACGTAAACAAACAATTTACACACAATAAATAAACAACTTACACACGATAAACAAACAACCAACACATGATAACAAATAACATCACACGATAAACAACCAACACAGACTACAACCCACAGAGTTATTCTGGATTTCAACATTCTGGAGGAACGTCTATCAAACGATGACTCGACCTCTAGAATGTTCCTGTGTGATGACTCGACCTCTAGAATGTTCCTGTGTGATGACTCGACCTCTAGAATGTTCCTGTTTGATGACTCGACCTCTAGAATGTTCCTGTGTGATGACTCGACCTCTAGAATGTTCCTGTGTGATGACTCGACCTCTAGAATGTTCCTGTGTGATGACTCGACCTCTAGAATGTTCCTGTGTGATGACTCGACCTCTAGAATGTTCCTGTTTGATGACTCGACCTCTAGAATGTTCCTGTTTGATGACTCGACCTCTAGAATGTTCCTGTGTGATGACTCGACCTCTAGAATGTTCCTGTGTGATGACTCGACCTCTAGAATGTTCCTGTTTGATGACTCGACCTCTAGAATGTTCCTGTGTGATGACTCGACCTCTAGAATGTTCCTGTTTGATGACTCGACCTCTAGAATGTTCCTGTGTGATGACTCGACCTCTAGAATGTTCCTGTGTGATGACTCGACCTCTAGAATGTTCCTGTGTGATGACTCGACCTCTAGAATGTTCCTGTGTGATGACTCGACCTCTAGAATGTTCCTGTGTGATGACTCGACCTCTAGAATGTTCCTGTGTGATGACTCGACCTCTAGAATGTTCCTGTTCCTGTTCCTGAGTTTGTATTTCAGTTCTGAATCTTTTACGTCTGTAGACGTGTTCATCATACGAGCCGTTGAGGAAACGTTGAGCCTTTTCATTTGGAGATGTGTGGGTCTGATTTACAAAAACTGCATGTTTAGTTTTTCAGAATCCAAACACAAAGCAACACGTTGTTTCTTTCCCGTTCACACGCCTTCAGTCATAAATGGATTCACTTGCAATGAAACATTTGCTGCGTAATAAAGACACAAAGTAGCTCCAGATAAGAAGTGTGTTTTTAAGAGTCAACGTTATCGCTCGGCTCTCCTTCTGGACGTTATGAGACACATTACCTTTCATAGACAACACAATGGATCCATTAACTGATAAAGAAACTATCATCAACATATTGTTCACACGCTGTAAAAGTTCACTGAACTTGAGGCAAACGTGGAATATGTTGTATTGTTATCCATGCAGTAAACGATTGATGGGATGAGGTTCATTGGTGACTAATCTGCTGAGTGAGCATTCTTTAAACATCTCCAAGAGGAAGCGCAGCTCCTTGGTGACGTCATGTGACTCCCACTCTGGTGACCAGTTAAACCAGTTAAACCAGCAGAGACCTGACAGGACGTACCCTTCATGCCGTAGTAGGAGAAGCGCTCGCAGAACTCGTTCACCACGATGAAGCAGATGCTGACCGGGTAGTTGGTCCCACACGCTTTCTGAGAGGAAACAAGGTTTAGTAAGAAGGGTTTACCAACAACAACACAGTATGAGACACAAAGTATACAACTACTAATACTACTACTATTAGTAGTAGTAGTAGTTTTTCCATTTGGGTTAAAAGAGAGAACTGGTGTTTTTTCAGATCTGAGGTAAAAAAACTAAAGTTCTACATTTTGCCCGTCGTCATTTTGTTTTTTTTGTAGTATCAGACCTGCAGCACTGTGGTGTCCACCTGTCAATCACCTTGAAAAATTGCGATTAATTGCGATTAATCGCAATTTTTTTTGTTTCATTTTAATGCTCTTATCAACATGAAAAGGTGGATTGGCTTGCTTTATGCAAATGTTTTATTTTATTGAAAAACAACTGCCAAACACGGCGGTACAAAATACAATTATAAAGTGCACATTTCAGGTAAACAAGGAAACAAGGGCTAGAGAGAGAGAGAGAGAGAGAGAGAGAGAGATAGAGAGAGAGAGAGAGCTGTGAACATAGCATCAGGCTCCTGAAGGTAACTCGTAGGTCCTGTCGTTGGATGCGATGCGTATTCTATCAGGGTGACCAGATTTGAGTTTGTGAAAAAGAGGACGCTTCGTCGCGTAGCGCATATGAATATACGTGAACTTACATGTACGTTCCGGCATGGCTGCAGACGTCATGTTCTGTTGTAAACAATGCAACTAGTGGAGGTGGCACGGTGCTCAGTGCTGCCAGATTGGAAATGGCGAAGTATCGTACCAAAGGCTCAAAATGGTCGTATTTGGAGGATAACTATCGTGCATCTGGCAACACTGAGATCGGTCGACCAATGACAGTTCTCTCTACAGTCAGAGCTTGCGCAAGAAGGAGGAACATGAGGGAGATACCATTTCCAAAACTTGTAAGGGCGTAATAACTAGTTTGTGAAAGACCCAGAAACACAAATATCCACCGAGGCAAAAGCCCGGACGTTTTTGGAATCCCTGCCGGACGCATTTTTTAGGTCTCGAAAAGAGGACATGACCGGGAAAAAGAGGACGTCTGATCACCCTATTATGTCAGCTAGACCAGGGGTATTCAACTAAAATTCTGTTAGGTCTAGTTCAAGACAATTTCCTCATGCAAAGGTCCAGAACGTCACAATAATGTCAAATTTATGCTCTATGATTTTGTGCCATATGTATTGAAGTAGCCAACAGTTGTATTAACGTATGTATGTAGTCAACAACTGACTGTCAAATTAAATAAAGAAAGTTCAATTGAATAACATCTAAACAATATTTATTATTACAGATTTCCAATTTTACTGTAATAATTATAAATAATACATACTCTAATAATACGTAATAGTAAGTAAAATAAAGGCTGGATTTAAAACAGAAAGCTTTTGAAAAATTTGACTATATAAATTAAATGTAATTTATTATTTTAGAAAAAATAATTTAATAATTGTCATGCAGCTTCAAATTCAGTTTATTCGGGTGTCAAGTGATGTCAATCAAAAGAGCCAAGATATTATATTATTGTCATCTAAAAAGAGAAATGTGTTCAGAGACTTCACCTGGTTATTAAACCTCTTTACCTGGTTATTATACCACTTTATCTGGTTATTAAACCACTTTACCTGATTATTAAACCACTTTACCTGGTTATTATACCACTTGTTTCAGATCATTTCTCCTCTCTCTTAACCTCATTGTTGGTCAGTTAGTTCATGTGTTAGGGTTCTGATCATATTCATTCATGTGTTAGGGTTCTGATCATATTTATTCATGTGTTAGGGTTCTGATCATATTAATTCATGTGTTAGGGTTCTGATCATATTAGTTCATGTGTTAGGGTTCTGATCATATTCATTCATGTGTTAGGGTTCTGATCATATTCATTCATGTGTTAGGGTTCTGATCATATTCATTCATGTGTTAGGGTTCTGATCATATTAGTTCATGTGTTAGGGTTCTGATCATATTCATTCATGTGTTAGGGTTCTGATCATATTATTCATGTGTTAGGGTTCTGATCATATTCATTCATGTGTTAGGGTTCTGATCATATTATTCATGTGTTAGGGTTCTGATCATATTAGTTCATGTGTTAGGGTTCTGATCATATTAGTTCATGTGTTAGGGTTCTGATCATATTCATTCATGTGTTAGGGTTCTGATCATATTCATTCATGTGTTAGGGTTCTGATCATATTATTCATGTGTTAGGGTTCTGATCATATTAGTTCATGTGTTAGGGTTCTGATCATATTAGTTCATGTGTTAGGGTTCTGATCATATTCATTCATGTGTTAGGGTTCTGATCATATTCATTCATGTGTTAGGGTTCTGATCATATTATTCATGTGTTAGGGTTCTGATCATATTATTCATGTGTTAGGGTTCTGATCATATTCATTCATGTGTTAGGGTTCTGATCATATTCATTCATGTGTTAGGGTTCTGATCATATTATTCATGTGTTAGGGTTCTGATCATATTCATTCATGTGTTAGGGTTCTGATCATATTCATTCATGTGTTAGGGTTCTGATCATATTCATTCATGTGTTAGGGTTCTGATGATATTCATTCATGTGTTAGGGTTCTGATCATATTCATTCATGTGTTAGGGTTCTGATCATATTCATTCATGTGTTAGGGTTCTGATCATATTCATTCATGTGTTAGGGTTCTGATCATATTATTCATGTGTTAGGGTTCTGATCATATTCATTCATGTGTTAGGGTTCTGGTCATATTAGTTCATGTGTTAGGGTTCTGGTCATATTCATTCATGTGTTAGGGTTCTGATCATATTAGTTCATGTGTTAGGGTTCTGATCATATTAGTTCATGTGTTAGGGTTCTGATCATATTATTCATGTGTTAGGGTTCTGATCATATTCATTCATGTGTTAGGGTTCTGGTCATATTAGTTCATGTGTTAGGGTTCTGGTCATATTCATTCATGTGTTAGGGTCCTGATCATATTCATTCATGTGTTAGGGTTCTGATCATATTCATTCATGTGTTAGGGTTCTGATCATATTCATTCATGTGTTAGGGTTCTGGTCATATTCATTCATGTGTTAGGGTTCTGGTCATATTCATTCATGTGTTAGGGTTCTGATGATATTCATTCATGTGTTAGGGTTCTGATGATATTAGTTCATGTGTTAGGGTTCTGATCATATTCATTCATGTGTTAGGGTTCTGATCATATTATTCATGTGTTAGGGTTCTGATCATATTAGTTCATGTGTTAGGGTTCTGATCATATTCATTCATGTGTTAGGGTTCTGATCATATTATTCATGTGTTAGGGTTCTGATCATATTAGTTCATGTGTTAGGGTTCTGATCATATTCATTCATGTGTTAGGGTTCTGATCATATTATTCATGTGTTAGGGTTCTGATCATATTAGTTCATGTGTTAGGGTTCTGATCATATTCATTCATGTGCTAGGGTTCTGATCATATTATTCATGTGTTAGGGTTCTGATCATATTAGTTCATGTGTTAGGGTTCTGATCATATTATTCATGTGTTAGGGTTCTGATCATTTGGGCTCTTAGGTTTATTTTCTGTGCCTTAATTTGGGATGTGAGTCGGTCCGTTTGCTCTAAAGATGTGTGCTTTGTCTTGTGGTGGTGCTTCACATCACTGCTTTAAATATCTCTGAACATGAGACATGCTGCTTTTAATATCTCTGAACATGAGACATGCTGCTTTTAATATCTCTGAACATGAGACATGCTGCTTTTAATATCTCTGAACATGAGACATGCTGCTTTTAATATCTCTGAACATGAGACATGCTGCTTTTAATATCTCTGAACATGAAACATGCTGCTTTAAATATCTCTGAACATGAGACATGCTGCTTTTAATATCTCTGAACATGAGACATGCTGCTTTTAATATCTCTGAACATGAGACATACTGCTTTTAATATCTCTGAACATGAGACATGCTGCTTTTAATATCTCTGAACATGAGACATGCTGCTTTTAATATCTCTGAACATGAGACATGCTGCTTTTAATATCTCTGAACATGAGACATGCTGCTTTTAATATCTCTGAACATGAGACATGCTGCTTTAAATATCTCTGAACATGAGACATGCTGCTTTTAATATCTCTGAACATGAAACATGCTGCTTTAAATATCTCTGAACATGAGACATGCTGCTTTTAATATCTCTGAACATGAAACATGCTGCTTTTAATATCTCTGAACATGAGACATGCTGCTTTTAATATCTCTGAACATGAGACATGCTGCTTTTAATATCTCTGAACATGAAACATGCTGCTTTTAATATCTCTGAACATGAAACATGCTGCTTTTAATATCTCTGAACATGAAACATGCTGCTTTTAATATCTCTGAACATGAGACATGCTGCTTTTAATATCTCTGAACATGAGACATGCTGCTTTTAATATCTCTGAACATGAAACATGCTGCTTTTAATATCTCTGAACATGAAACATGCTGCTTTAAATATCTCTGAACATGAGACATGCTGCTTTTAATATCTCTGAACATGAAACATGCTGCTTTAAATATCTCTGAACATGAAACATGCTGCTTTAAATATCTCTGAACATGAGACATGCTGCTTTTAATATCTCTGAACATGAAACATGCTGCTTTTAATATCTCTGAACATGAGACATGCTGCTTTTAATATCTCTGAACATGAGACATGCTGCTTTTAATATCTCTGAACATGAAACATGCTGCTTTTAATATCTCTGAACATGAAACATGCTGCTTTTAATATCTCTGAACATGAAACATGCTGCTTTTAATATCTCTGAACATGAGACATGCTGCTTTTAATATCTCTGAACATGAGACATGCTGCTTTAAATATCTCTGAACATGAGACATGCTGCTTTTAATATCTCTGAACATGAGACATGCTGCTTTAAATATCTCTGAACATGAGACATGCTGCTTTTAATATCTCTGAACATGAAACATGCTGCTTTTAATATCTCTGAACATGAGACATGCTGCTTTTAATATCTCTGAACATGAGACATGCTGCTTTTAATATCTCTGAACATGAGACATGCTGCTTTAAATATCTCTGAACATGAGACATGCTGCTTTTAATATCTCTGAACATGAGACATGCTGCTTTTAATATCTCTGAACATGAGACATGCTGCTTTAAATATCTCTGAACATGAGACATGCTGCTTTTAATATCTCTGAACATGAAACATGCTGCTTTTAATATCTCTGAACATGAGACATGCTGCTTTTAATATCTCTGAACATGAGACATGCTGCTTTAAATATCTCTGAACATGAAACATGCTGCTTTTAATATCTCTGAACATGAAACATGCTGCTTTTAATATCTCTGAACATGAGACATGCTGCTTTTAATATCTCTGAACATGAGACATGCTGCTTTAAATATCTCTGAACATGAAACATGCTGCTTTTAATATCTCTGAACATGAAACATGCTGCTTTTAATATCTCTGAACATGAGACATACTGCTTTAAATATCTCTGAACATGAAACATGCTGCTTTAAATATCTCTGAACATGAGACATGCTGCTTTTAATATCTCTGAACATGAAACATGCTGCTTTTAATATCTCTGAACATGAGACATGCTGCTTTTAATATCTCTGAACATGAAACATGCTGCTTTTAATATCTCTGAACATGAGACATGCTGCTTTTAATATCTCTGAACATGAGACATGCTGCTTTTAATATCTCTGAACATGAAACATGCTGCTTTTAATATCTCTGAACATGAGACATACTGCTTTAAATATCTCTGAACATGAGACATGCTGCTTTAAATATCTCTGAACATGAAACATGCTGCTTTTAATATCTCTGAACATGAAACATGCTGCTTTTAATATCTCTGAACATGAGACATGCTGCTCTTAATATCTCTGAACATGAAACATGCTGCTTTTAATATCTCTGAACATGAGACATGCTGCTTTTAATATCTCTGAACATGAGACATGCTGCTTTAAATATCTCTGAACATGAAACATGCTGCTTTAAATATCTCTGAACATGAGACATGCTGCTTTTAATATCTCTGAACATGAAACATGCTGCTTTTAATATCTCTGAACATGAGACATGCTGCTTTTAATATCTCTGAACATGAGACATGCTGCTTTAAATATCTCTGAACATGAGACATGCTGCTTTTAATATCTCTGAACATGAGACATGCTGCTTTTAATATCTCTGAACATGAAACATGCTGCTTTAAATATCTCTGAACATGAGACATGCTGCTTTTAATATCTCTGAACATGAGACATGCTGCTTTTAATATCTCTGAACATGAGACATACTGCTTTTAATATCTCTGAACATGAGACATGCTGCTTTTAATATCTCTGAACATGAGACATGCTGCTTTTAATATCTCTGAACATGAGACATGCTGCTTTTAATATCTCTGAACATGAGACATGCTGCTTTTAATATCTCTGAACATGAGACATGCTGCTTTAAATATCTCTGAACATGAAACATGCTGCTTTAAATATCTCTGAACATGAGACATGCTGCTTTAAATATCTCTGAACATGAAACATGCTGCTTTAAATATCTCTGAACATGAGACATGCTGCTTTTAATATCTCTGAACATGAAACATGCTGCTTTTAATATCTCTGAACATGAGACATGCTGCTTTTAATATCTCTGAACATGAAACATGCTGCTTTAAATATCTCTGAACATGAGACATGCTGCTTTTAATATCTCTGAACATGAAACATGCTGCTTTTAATATCTCTGAACATGAGACATGCTGCTTTTAATATCTCTGAACATGAGACATGCTGCTTTTAATATCTCTGAACATGAAACATGCTGCTTTTAATATCTCTGAACATGAAACATGCTGCTTTTAATATCTCTGAACATGAAACATGCTGCTTTTAATATCTCTGAACATGAGACATGCTGCTTTTAATATCTCTGAACATGAGACATGCTGCTTTTAATATCTCTGAACATGAAACATGCTGCTTTTAATATCTCTGAACATGAAACATGCTGCTTTAAATATCTCTGAACATGAGACATGCTGCTTTTAATATCTCTGAACATGAAACATGCTGCTTTAAATATCTCTGAACATGAAACATGCTGCTTTAAATATCTCTGAACATGAGACATGCTGCTTTTAATATCTCTGAACATGAGACATGCTGCTTTTAATATCTCTGAACATGAGACATGCTGCTTTTAATATCTCTGAACATGAAACATGCTGCTTTTAATATCTCTGAACATGAAACATGCTGCTTTTAATATCTCTGAACATGAAACATGCTGCTTTTAATATCTCTGAACATGAGACATGCTGCTTTTAATATCTCTGAACATGAGACATGCTGCTTTAAATATCTCTGAACATGAGACATGCTGCTTTTAATATCTCTGAACATGAGACATGCTGCTTTAAATATCTCTGAACATGAGACATGCTGCTTTTAATATCTCTGAACATGAAACATGCTGCTTTTAATATCTCTGAACATGAGACATGCTGCTTTTAATATCTCTGAACATGAGACATGCTGCTTTTAATATCTCTGAACATGAGACATGCTGCTTTAAATATCTCTGAACATGAGACATGCTGCTTTTAATATCTCTGAACATGAGACATGCTGCTTTTAATATCTCTGAACATGAGACATGCTGCTTTAAATATCTCTGAACATGAGACATGCTGCTTTTAATATCTCTGAACATGAAACATGCTGCTTTTAATATCTCTGAACATGAGACATGCTGCTTTTAATATCTCTGAACATGAGACATGCTGCTTTAAATATCTCTGAACATGAAACATGCTGCTTTTAATATCTCTGAACATGAAACATGCTGCTTTTAATATCTCTGAACATGAGACATGCTGCTTTTAATATCTCTGAACATGAGACATGCTGCTTTAAATATCTCTGAACATGAAACATGCTGCTTTTAATATCTCTGAACATGAAACATGCTGCTTTTAATATCTCTGAACATGAGACATACTGCTTTAAATATCTCTGAACATGAAACATGCTGCTTTAAATATCTCTGAACATGAGACATGCTGCTTTTAATATCTCTGAACATGAAACATGCTGCTTTTAATATCTCTGAACATGAGACATGCTGCTTTTAATATCTCTGAACATGAAACATGCTGCTTTTAATATCTCTGAACATGAGACATGCTGCTTTTAATATCTCTGAACATGAGACATGCTGCTTTTAATATCTCTGAACATGAAACATGCTGCTTTTAATATCTCTGAACATGAGACATACTGCTTTAAATATCTCTGAACATGAGACATGCTGCTTTAAATATCTCTGAACATGAAACATGCTGCTTTTAATATCTCTGAACATGAAACATGCTGCTTTTAATATCTCTGAACATGAGACATGCTGCTCTTAATATCTCTGAACATGAAACATGCTGCTTTTAATATCTCTGAACATGAGACATGCTGCTTTTAATATCTCTGAACATGAGACATGCTGCTTTAAATATCTCTGAACATGAAACATGCTGCTTTAAATATCTCTGAACATGAGACATGCTGCTTTTAATATCTCTGAACATGAAACATGCTGCTTTTAATATCTCTGAACATGAGACATGCTGCTTTTAATATCTCTGAACATGAGACATGCTGCTTTAAATATCTCTGAACATGAAACATGCTGCTTTTAATATCTCTGAACATGAAACATGCTGCTTTTAATATCTCTGAACATGAGACATGCTGCTTTTAATATCTCTGAACATGAGACATGCTGCTTTAAATATCTCTGAACATGAGACATACTGCTTTAAATATCTCTGAACATGAAACATGCTGCTTTTAATATCTCTGAACATGAAACATGCTGCTTTTAATATCTCTGAACATGAGACATGCTGCTTTTAATATCTCTGAACATGAAACATGCTGCTTTTAATATCTCTGAACATGAGACATGCTGCTTTTAATATCTCTGAACATGAGACATGCTGCTTTTAATATCTCTGAACATGAAACATACTGCTTTTAATATCTCTGAACATGAGACATGCTGCTCTTGAACTGGTTGTGTGAATAATAAACACACAACGTTCTGTCCATTCCTGGTTAAAGGCTCTGGTTAAGTCCACATTTATCTTTGTGGAGCACCAAGTGAAATCACTTCTGACTCACGACGGACTTTTTCCAACTACCGGGTCTCTCTCCTCCCGTGTGTCGAGGGCGGGTCTTAGCGCAATACACACGTGTGATTGGTCGAGTAGGATCACGCGAGAGGATTTTCAAGGCGTGTGATTGGTCGGTGTGTTTCCTGGCCCGAGAGGTCGCAAAGGCAGGACAAGTTTCCCCGGTGAAATAGTTTGCGATCCATCAACAGTTAATAATTCAGTAATAATAATAATTGGTTTTCGGTCCAGGGTCCAGAACCAACGGCGTCTGGGTCCGGACCGCGGTCCGCCTGTTAGTGACCCCTGAGCTAGACCCTCGTCCTCCACAACGCTAACAGGCTACACGCAGTAGCACCATTTAGCTGTGGCTGCAATAAGTCTGTTCTTGTTGTGGTGTCCATGTGTTTCTGAAGTCATCATTCTTGTCTGCTATGACGAGGGGGCGCAGAGTTAGCATCAGCTGTGTGTTGGCCATCAAGTGGTGTTTCAGACTGGAGAGGCTACGATGATAGCTCAGTTCACAATGACTAATGGCACATACCACTTTGGTCTTGTAAGGGAACATCTGACAACTTGTTGAAAGTAAACTTTCCATTCATTAGCGTCTTATCATTAATTTTGCCGTATCGCGCTCACCATTCATTAATTTCAAACCGTAACGTTAGCCTAGCTTCCAAGCCCAAACGGCGCGCCTATTGTTTTGGTTCCGGTTGAGCTACATCCGACGTGGTGCTCACGAGAAAAAAATGAAAATGCGTTAACGCCGTTAATAAAATTGACGGCGTTAAAATTGGTTTGTGTTAACGCCGTTAATAACGCGCTAATATGACAGCACTAATATATATATATATATATATATATATATATATATATATATATATATATATATATATGGTCTGTCTGACTCTAAATGACCATCATTTACTAAATGAACATCATGCTGTATTGAAGAAGACTTGAAACTAGAGATTGAGACATAAACTCATGTTTACAATGTTTACTGAGGGAATACATCAAGACAGAAGTAGAGTCATTTATATAGACTTCTATACAACCAGAGGAGTCACCCCCTGGTGGTCAGGAGAGAGAATGCAGCTTTAACACATGAAGCATAGACTTCTATACAACCAGAGGAGTCGCCCCCTGGTGGTCAGGAGAGAGAATGCAGCTTTAACACATGAAGCATAGACTTCTATACAACCAGAGGAGTCGCCCCCTGTTGGTCAGGAGAGAGAATGCAGCTTTAACACATGAAGCATAGACTTCTATACAACCAGAGGAGTCACCCCCTGGTGGTCAGGAGTGAGAATGCAGCTTTAACACATGAAGCATAGACTTCTATACAACCAGAGGAGTCGCCCCCTGGTGGTCAGGACAGAGAATGCAGCGTTGGCTTCACTGTACAGAACTAGAGGTGGTCTCCTGGTCTCCTGGTGTAAACCCAGTATTGGGGTTGTGTTTTCCTGTTCTCAGACCTGGAGCTACGATAGAGTTTACTGACTTTGTTTACAGTCAACAGCATCTTCAGGAAGTCATGGAAACCTTTTACAACTTCATGCAGCTGAGTAAACACACAGAGGGTCATGTGACCTGTGACATGGACCTTGATGTTGTTTGTCCTCCATGTCAGCCGTTTGTTTACTCCGTGTTGGAGGAACCAGACTATTCTAATGTCTTCTGCACGGATGAGTGGAATCAGTCTGCTGGAGTTTGTGTTGAGATCTCAGAAGGCTCCAGGAGCCAATCAGAAGTCTCCTCCACCAGATCTCTACAGGCTGCTGTTGCATCATCTCTCTGGTTAAATAGTGGATCTCAGAGACCCGGACAGCAGGACCCTGAAACACGCGCGCGCGTGTTCGCTGTGACTTCAGGGCTGAAACGCGTCCTCTGTGCGCGCGCCGCGCGGCCACGCGTCCACCTCGATGCAACTTCTTTTTTACCGTGTAAAGAAATAAAAAACACACAAATATTTCCGCAACCGGACGCGGAGACCCGGGTCCCCGCACGCGCAGCGCCGCCTCTTACCTTCGCCATGGCGGCTCTCTGCGTGTGTGTCTGCGGGGGATCGGAGCTCCTGAAGCGGCTTCCAGTGCGTCCTCTGCGCGCTGTGTGGAGGCTGTGAGGAGAGGAGTCCTCACGGCCGGTTAAAGTCCCGCGGGCCGCAGCAGGAGCCTCTCCAGGTGGGAGCAGGAGGACCGGTACGAGGCGCGGAGGTGGAGCCGGGATCAGCAGCCTCTCTGGCGGCGCGGGAGAGTCTCTGTGAGGCTCCCAGAGGGATGAGGGGCCACATGTTGATCACCACGAGCACGAACACGCGCATGAGCTCACTGTGCGCGTGCGCGTCATTGTGGTCTCCCTCCTTTTCTTTCATCATTTAGTTTAATTTATGAGCAATGCAGGAGAGGCATTCTGATTATTGTTATTTCCCCACAACTATTTGACAACTTTGGGATTGTTTTGCATATTTAGAATCTGAATTATGATCCAAACTAAATGAGATTAAGGACTTTATGCCCAGAGGATTCATAACGACCAGCTGTGATATCACAATAATATAGGATAATAATAGGATCTATTGTCACTGATAATAAAGTATAATCCTGCAGCTCCATTAAAGAAAGAGAATACATGGTAAATATATAAAAGAGGTACAGAATATAATAAAATAAATAGAACAGAAAAATAAACAGAACAAATTTCCATCTAGAAACAATTTAAAAAGACACCAAATTACTTCAAGAGACAAAAAATAACCGACGGGAAGAAAAACTCACCGGAATAAAATGAACAAATTAAACAAGCTTGTGTTTTTTTTATATAACCTAATCTCAAATATAATAAAACATCAGACTGAATTAATAATGACTTCATAATGCCGTAAACAGAGACAAAGGTCCAGAGGTGAATGAAGTCATAAATGATAATAAATAAAGTCATCACATGGTGATGTGAACAATGTGGTGTTCACCTCTTTTAGAGAAGACTGGTGATAATGTGATAAATCATCAATACTATCAATAGATAGTAATATCTGTTCATACTCATGAATGAGGCATAAAGGAACTTCATGTAGTTCCTCAACTGTCCACAAGTCGGCAGCATTGATCTACTAATGAAGACATATTTACTTTATTGTATTACTTTGTGTTTGAGTTGTGACATATTCTATTCATAAAATCGCTTATTTGACTGCATTTGAAATGGTATTATACTTTGTTATTTTCTTAATTATTTAATTGTATTTAAGTTATGACATTGTATTATACTTGTTACTTCCTTAATTGTATTTAAGTTTTACAATTGCAAATCTACTTTATGGTATTTATGAAATGGGTTTCTCTACAGAAGACGCTGAATATGTTTTATAAAAGTACTCGTACTCATACTGAATATATGAACCTTCACCAGTTCATTACTGACAGATGATTATTGTTTTACAAGTTCTGAAATGTCGTTTAAATATGCAAATGCAGCATTACGTAATGGGAACAATTGAAGTTAACAGAAATCTGCAGACGCAAGCAGACACATAAAATAAAAGCTTAATTTCCACTAGAACAGAATCTGACTTGTTTTTAAGTCAAGCTTAAGACGAGCGACAGTCTGGAAAAGTACTTTTCATGAAATGTATTGACAGTAAGAAGAATGAATAATATGCGTGTTCTGTTCTTTTGATTCTCATTTATTTATTTATTGATTCAGGATATCTGTGTTCATGCTGGATAAGAAAACACTTTAATAAGACGACGTGTAGATCCTCTCCTGTGGGGTTTACACAATAAGAAGAATCTAGAATAAGTCCTGCAGGAACAACGTCTTCTGGTGTTGAACTGCACACAGAACTTCAGCTTTGGACTCTGCATAGTTTCTGCTGCGAGACGTCGTCCCTGACTACTAAAAACACTTCATTTGTGGATCTGAAGCTAAATAAATCTCTGGAGCCGCTGTTGTAAGTTAAAGTTTTCATCTTTACATGAAACAACAAACAGCAGGTCCGGCCTCCTAACCGGCCCTTTACGAGCCGCTGGTCTGCATCCGGCGGCTCTGACCCGCATCAGGTGCATTCCTCAGAACAAAGCTGCTGGGCGGCAGGAGCCTCGCTGTGAATACTAAACGCTTCAGAGCAGCTGCCGCCTCGCTGGTCGGTCCACTAGCTGCAGGTTGATGGGCGTCGCGGGGCACAGCAGGGTTCTGGTGATGGGCTGCACCGCGCTGCCGGCCGGGTCCGGCCTCACCTCGTAGGTCTTCATCAGCTTGAGAGGAAGAGGAGAGGAGAAAGGACGTTCAGACCTCCGTGTGCTGGTGGATGTGTAACTACGGACACATTCCTACAGATTTATTCATTTTCATGTCATTCCAGAGACTCCATACTGGACGTGAAGTGAAATGAAAAACATTTAACATTTTCATTGGAATGAAAAAGACAACGGAGAGAAGAATGAGACATAACCCTTGATATGTTCTTCAGGTGATAAGAGGCTGGTTTTGTAATTGTCTTGATATGGCTGAGGTCTAAATCCATAACTACACCTAGACTTCTGGCTTGGTTTGAGGTTTTTAACATCAGTGATTGAAGCTGAGTGCTGACTTGCAATGTTCATCCTTGGGACCAAAAACAATGACTTCTGTTTTATCTTTATTTAATTGAAGAAAATTCTGACACATCCAGTTGTTGATTTCTTCCAGTTGTCCCCTGGTGATATAGTTATGTAGATGTGTGTGTCGTCTGCATAATTATAACACACTTTGTTGTTTTTCATAATCTGAGCCAGTGGAAGCATGTAGATGTTGAACAGAAGAGGCCCCAGTATTGAGCCTTGGGGAACACCACATGTCATCCTAGTCAGCTCTGACGTGTAATTAGCTACCGACACAAAGTATTGTCCTTCTAGTAGGATTCAAACCAGTTAAGTGCTGCGCCAGAGAGTCCTACCCAGACTTCAGTCTGTCTAGTAGTAGGTCACGATCGACCGTGTCGAATCCAGAGAAGCAGCAGAAAAGAATGGCAGCCGATCTGCCAGAGCTCAGCAGTGAGAGGTTCTCACCCTGGACAGGAGGAGGTACATCTCCAGCTCGGCCACCCGTCTCCCCAGACACGCCCGGATCCCGAAGCCGAACGGCACCGAGCCGAACGGGTGCTGCCTGGACTTCTCCTGGGCTCCTCGGAGCCAGCGCTGCGGCAGGAAGGCGTGGGCGTCGGGGTAGATGCTCTCGTCGTGGGACACGGCGTAGTGGCACAGGTGGAACAGCGTCTGTGGGTCTCAAACGAGCATTCGTCCTTACAGTCAGATTATTAGCTTTAGATGAAGTATCAAAAGGTCATTTCCTCAGTGAACGTTACTCACGTCTTTGGGGAAGATATAATCTCCGACCACAATCTCATTATCAACGGACACCCGAGCGTTTCCTGGTACCACAGGATACAGCCTGATGACCACAGAGCAGCTTCAGCTAGAAACCAGTATCTCCTGCAGCTCTAGGACTGCCACTAACTTCACACATGAAGAACTTTATTGTCTCTGTTTGACACAATGTGATCACTAGCATCATAAAAGGCCTTCTAGCCACAAACTAGCGTCCTCCATAAACATTCTGATACTTGCTGCTCAGTCTGACCGAAGCGTCTCTCTGATGACGGCCTTCAGGTACGGCATCTGAGCGATGTCTTCGCTGTTTGGCACCTTGTCCCCGGGACACACGCTCATCACTTCCTGGTATAGTTGCTCCTGCATCTCTGGCTGCTTCGCCAACATGTACAGACACCAGGAGACGGTGTTGGAGGTCTGCGACAGAGAGGTGGACACGCTGTTAGTGTCTAGGTTATATGTGTCAATGGCCACAAAACAACTACAAAGAGACACAATCAGACTACAAAGAGACACAATATAACAGCAAAGATACCAAAACAGCAACAACGCAACTACAAAGAGACACAAAAGGACTGCAAGAGACAAAGAAACGCTGCAAAGACACAAAAAGCAACAACGCAACTACAAAGAGACAAACAGTTGTAGTTGTCTTTGTTGTCTTGTTCTGTCTATTTGTTGTCTGGTTGTGTCTCTTTGTTGTCTCTTTGTTGTCTGGTTGTGTTGACATTGATCCACGCATTTGTTACTTCAAGACTGGATTACTGTAACTCCGTATTATCAGGCTGCTCCGGAAAGTCCCTTGGGTCTCTCCAGCTGATCCAGAATGCTGCAGCTCGTGTACTAACAAGGACTCGGAAGAGAGATCACATTACTCCTGTACTAGCTGCTCTCCACTGGCTTCCTGTAAGATCGAGAATCATATTTAAAATCCTCCTCCTCACCTATAAAGCCTTAGCTGGTGATGCACCATCATATCTTAAAGAGCTTATAGTGCCATATTACCCCACCAGAGCGTTACGCTCACTGAATGCAGGGTTACTTGTGGTTCCCAGAGTCTTAAAAAGTAGGTTGGGGGCTAGAGCTTTCAGTTATCGGGCTCCTCTTCTGTGGAATCAGCTTCCACTTTCAGTCCGGGGGGCAGACACAGTCACCTCATTTAAGAGTAGACTTAAGACTTTCCTCTTTGATAGCGCTTATACTTAGGGCTGTTTCAGGCTTATAGTTAGGGCTGGCTCAGGTTTGCCCTGGTCCAGCCCCTAGATATGCTGCTATAGGCCTAGACTGCTGGGGGACATCTTAGGATACACTGAGCTCCTCTTCTCTTCCTCTTTTGCTCCTCTTCTCATCCTTTTTCACTCCTCCTCTCCTCTTTCTCTCCATCTGGATAAACTATTGTCCCTTCAATGCACATTACTAACTCTACTTTCCTTTTCCATGGATTCATGGCTGCCTGGACCCGGGTTCTTCCCCGGGTTCTGCCCCGGGTTCTGCCCCGGGTCCTGCCCCCCGGTCCTGCCCCCCGGTCCTGCCCCCCGGTCCTGCCATGGATCCATGGCTGCCTGGAACCGGTCCTGGCTGCTGCCATGGCCCTGCTGATGGAACCGGCCTGGAACCGGTCCTGCCTGCTGCCATGGCCCTGCTGATGGAACCGGCCTGGAACCGGTCCTACCTGCTGCCATGGCCCTTCTTATGCCCCCCTCCTCTCTACCTCCTTCTGCTTCATGGATTATCAGGATCATGGACCATGCCTACTACTCATTATATGAATAATTTCTGTCATATTCATTGAATGTGCTGTAACTACGCTATTCATTCTGGCCACATGACATCTATTGGTTCTGTCCATCAGGAGAGGGATCCTCCTCTGTTGCTCTCCCTCAGGTTTCTTCCCTTTTTTCCCTGTGAAAGGGTTTTTACTATCTTTCTAGGGGAGTTTTTCCTGATCCGATGTGAGGTCCCGGGACAGGGATGTTATGTGTACAGATTGTAAAGCCCTCCGAGGATAACTTGTATTTGTGATGTTGGGCTATATAAAATAAACTGAATTGAATTGAATTGAATTGTGTCTCTTTGTTGTCTGGTTGTGTCTGGTTGTGTCTCTTTGTTGTCTGGTTGTGTCTCGTTGTGTCTCTTTGTTGTCTGGTTGTGTCTCTTTGTTGTCTGGTTGTGTCTCTTTGTTGTCTGGTTGTGTCTGGTTGTGTCTCTTTGTTGTCTGGTTGTGTCTCGTTGTGTCTCTTTGTTGTCTGGTTGTGTCTCTTTGTTGTCTGGTTGTGTCTCTTTGTTGTCTCGTTGTGTCTCTTTGTCGTCTGTGTCTCACTCACCGTGTCGACTCCGGCCAGCAGGAGTTCGGTGATGCTGCCCAGGATCTCCGTGACCGTCATCTGGTCGCTGAGCAGCAGGTGAGTCAGGTACGCTCCCTCCACGCTCTGGTCCAGGTGCACCTGGTCCTGGATCTCCTCCATCTTCTGCTGCACCAGCCTTTCAGCTACGAGACACCGGAGGAGGTTCATGACGGGACAACTAGCACTCCACACTCTGGGCCACTAGATGGCGACATAGAACACACTTTCTCCTGGAGAGCATGAAGGGAGGTGGACTTTGTGACTTTGAGGAAGTCACGAATGTCTAGTGACCTTGAAATAGTTTGATAAAGCAAGCGACCTTGAAGCCTGAGCGCTCGTAACCTTTAGGGAGCAGAGGACACCATGGGACACTTTGTTCTGGCTTTTAAAAATATCCTTTAAAAAAAAAGATATTACGGTGTACATTTGAAAACGTTACACTTGCACAGTTTGAAAATAAGCTTCCCAAAAAGCATGTGTCTTGCATAAGAGTATAACTACAAACAGTACTCAGTAGTAAACGTGTGCCTTGAATGACACACATGATGTTTGTACATTTAAAAGATAATGTTGCTCGTCAGTTTGTCGTTGTATCGTTTAGTTCTGTGTGAACGTTCACGACTGAGACCCGTTGTTTGGGTCGTAGTTACGTTAGCTAGTAAACTTTTACTTTCTTAACGGGCAAAGTTTTAAAGGGACAAACATCGTACGTGTAATTTGTGGGAAACTTAAAACTCCATCAAGTAATTATTTGTCTCTCGCCGTCGACTTTCGTACATATTAACCTTTTTAGTACGGAGCCTGTCGCCGGCCACAGAAAGTAACATGACTCGAGTATTTACGCAATCAACGTAATTCCAAAGGATTCTGAACGCTAAGAAGCTTTCCAATGACATGCGGCACTTTGCGGTCCATTAAGGTAATGGTATAGAAAAACGGCGGCGAGTTTTTCTGTGGGGGAGGGGTGTAAGTGAGCCGAGCTGAGCACAGGATCAGGGGAGAGAGTTTCACTGCTTTTCACTGCTTTTCACTGGCCTTTGAGTGGCGTTTTCTTTGGAAATAATATGTTGTAGTTGTAAATAATAGTATTAGTATAGTTTATGAGAGTTCTGCCACTTGCTGGCCCACCTAAACCCCCCACTAAAGGCCACTTTTCTGTCCCCACAAACACAAAGAAGGACAGTGGAAAGCTGCCTGTAAAAGCTGTCTGGGTGTGTGAGGAGGGCAATAATGGGTTCTGTCTTCAGCTGGACAGGAACTGCTTCAGGGAGATGAACACATCTCTAAAACGCCTGGACACATATAAAAGCCTATAACATGGACACTGAATGCTTTGGGCAAACAAAACTGTTTGAGAAGATGTAAAATAGGTTCAATCTAATTTCTGTAATCTCAAAAGCTTTGCTCATGTTCATTTTCAATTGTTTAGAAGAGAAATATGATGAAAATTCAAATACGTTTCTTTACTTTTTATTTTTTACACTTTATAAAAAAAGCCTTTATAACATAATAATGACAAATACTTGCCAGATTTTGAAAGTTACATTTCTCCTGATAAAAGGAGCAAAATAATTTTTCCAAAAGGACATTTTTTGACATATTTATTGATAAATAAGACAAAAAGGACCAGGCGGACTGTCATCATTACAGATCTAAAAGGGTTAAACTTTTGAAATAACGTCCCATACTGGTCCACCAAAAAGGGGCGGGACACACGTTAGCATTTTCTTATATTTGTTTACATTCTAAGCAGTTTTAAATGAATGGGTTTATTTTTGTTCCAGGGAGTTATTAGCAGCGGTGCAACGGTCACAACACTCACGGCTCGGATCAGAGCAGCAGATGGGTTTTTTTGGGCACTGATACTAATTATTGATCATTGATCTGGTCTAACAGGATCCAGACCTTTTTTTTTGTTTTTGCCACCGTCGCAAAAATAATTTCAAATGTTCTGAAGTCACTAAACCAGGGGTGGCCAATACGTCGATCGCGATGTGCGGGTAGATCGCATGCCATTAAAAAAATATTATAAAATTTGTTTTTCACTCTTTCAAAAACTTTATCGACAAAACGCAGCTCCCGGTGGGCAAATGAACAGGCTTGTTCGAAAGCGCTGTGCCTCGCCTGGAATCCAGAGGAGAGCAGCAGGGGGCGGAGTCAATAAACTGTGGTCAAGTCGGACAGTTTTCAGCTGCCTTCAAAGTAGTCAGTAACAGGAAGTCACAGAAAAAATGACTTCCTGTTAGTTCCGAACTTTAGGCTTCTTGTAGTTTACAGATCACGTTTGGATTTATTCATATGTGTTTATAAATATATATTCATGTAGAAATGTGTGTGTAGCTGCATCCTTTGTTCTTTTTATGTCTGCCTGTGAAATACATTACTACTGGTTTATATCAATAATCTTTATTATCATTATAAACCACACAAAATATGTTTTAAGATTAAACATGAGACTAATAGTCAACAATCGAGCGTTAAGTATTACAACTACACATAAAATAAGTTTTTTCTACAACACGTGGTGTTTGCTGTCAGATCTAAGAGCCAATCAGCTCTCTGATGTGGCGGCAGCCAGGCGTTTCCCATCATGCACTGGGCCACGCAGTCGGCGGAGAGCTACTGCGGCGCCTGACTCTGAAATCGGGGGCCGCCTTGCTCTCGTTAGATTATCGTTGACCACGTGTGCATGACGTCAGAGCAAGTCGGGTCCAAGTCGGACACAAATCTACCCAGCATGCATTGTGCGCCGATCGCCGTCGATCGATTCTGCGCAGAACTGGCTCATCTCGAACGAACCGAATATTGTCAATCACCACGGACGGTGCGCCCACAATGGTCGGCAGCTTGAATGGATTTATTGCCAAGTACAGGGAGGACGATGTTTTCCCCGACTTCCTTAATCACCACTGCATAATACACCAACAAGCATTATGCGCTACAATGCTAAACATGAAAGAGATCATGGATGTGGCAACGAAGATCGCCTGTTCTGTTCGAGCGAGAGCTCTTCAAAGACGGCTGTTCCGTGCGCATCTGGAGAAGGCCGACTGTATAATAATATCATAAAAAATATTAAGTCCAAACATCGTTCCACCATGACTGATGACCATTTGGTCTGCCTGAGGCTGACTACCAGCAGCTACTGTCCGGACTATGCAGCCCTGCTGGTTCCATTCAGTGAAGTCATCAGAGTAAAATGTAATGACCACAAATGTACAGAATTGTATTGTTTCATAAGGGTTCATGCAGTTATGCAAGGTACGCCAATATTGTAAATATAAAGTATACTCTGTATATTTATACATTAATAATGCTATATATATATATATATATATATATATTATATATATATATATATATTGTTTAAATAATCTGGCCTTGAGTTGATGCTATACTATGAATAGAGACGTAAACATCTACGGTATGTGATACTCAGACCACAGAAGGAGAGACTCACATGACGTTCAACGCATTACATTCATATCGTTCTGTAGCTAAATGTCCTAAATCGAGCATCAGTCCGATCGACCGCTCACCGACTTTGAAGAGCTGGTCCCAGGCCGCCACAAACTGCTTCCAGAAGGGGAGGTAGGGCCACATGGACTTGGGGAAGAGGACGACGATGGGGGAGAGCCGGAACATTTCCCCCACGGAGAAGATGAACTTCTGGGTTTCTTCGGGCACCACCTGGTTCATGCAGCCCATCCGGGTCTCAAACAGCACGGAGCTGATCCCTGCACAGAGGAGCCGTTAGTGTTGAGGCTGCAGGTGTCTGAGGGACAGAACCCTGGTTACACTGTGGACACATGCCCTTATAAGGGCTTGTTGAACAAGTCTTTAAATAAACATGAATCTGCTGCTGTCGGGTCTTGAGGTCAGACTTCTGCTTTCGCCTATGGAGTCAGAAGAATATGAAAATAAATGTGGAATGAACTACTAACTGGACAACCGTTCCAGAGCTGAGGGGCCAGTAAAGCAAACCCAGGATCAGCCTGAGACCTGAACCTGGACTCTGGAACAACTAGCAGGCCTTTTTGGACAATAGGGAGTTCAAAGTTCACTGATGTCTTCCAGCGCATTGAGACAGCAAAGCTTGGAAAGTAATAAGTCAACATTTGAATGGATTCTACAGGAAATTGGTGACCGATGCAGGGTGGAGCTGGGGTGATGTGAGGTCTCTGTAGCGGCCCGGCTGCAGAGTTCTGCACAGTCTGAAGTTTGTCTCTGAGGCCAGGAAACAAGGCATGCAATAGTCCAGTCGGGAGGAAATGAAAGAATGAATAATTTTCTCTGTGTTGCTACACAAGATAACATTTCTGCCGCGTAAATGCTTTGAGAAAAGGGTTAAAGTTCATGTCATGAACCTTTGGGATCATTTGAACATTATCTAATCAGCCGTCGAGGCCAAAGACTCAACGTCAAAGTCGACCAACGGAAAGAAACACGACCGATCTCACAGCTCAGGATCCTCTGCTCCTCCGGAAGAGAACTTTAAATCCACATTTACAAACTCTAACATTAAAATACTCTTGCATGCTCTGGAAGACTTACATTATATTATATCATCATATATATGTTAAGTACTTTTACTTTTGAAACCTTAAGTGCATTTTCTTCTGCAAGACTTCTGTGCTTTTGCTCAATTAGCTTATTTTTGTTATTATGAATTTAAGTATTTCAATTTGTGTTTATTTCTTAGGATATTAGTAAATGTTTAATTGTTATTATTCATTTATTTTTATATTATTTCATATGTATATTTTTACCCCTAAGGAAAAATAAAGGGATACAAATTACATAATTAATGAATACATAAAAAATTAATCTATATAGCTTATATACACAATTAATTTATATGAAAAAATATCCATATTTAAAAATATATATAAATAAACATATAAAGAAATAATGAACACATAAATGTGAAAATAAATGGCAACGCTTATAATTATTATTTCATGTCTATTTACTTAATTAAAGGATCTGATACTTCTTCCACCTGTATTACAAATGTCTCTTAAATCATACATTGAACCTTTGCTTCTCATTCTGTGTTTTTAGAGTTAAGATGATGAAATGATTGACAAACCCTGAAGATCACCAGGAATAAAAAATATTTTTCAACATCAGTTTCTTTGACTCAAGCGTTAAATACGAGCTGACGTTCTTCACTTCGAGTTTGCTCCACATTATATATAGTATGTTTAAACAACTGACTTTATTCTTTTGTTCTCTGCTGACCTTCAAAAGCAAATTTGTAGAGTTCTGCCGTCAGGTCGTTGACCATCACTCCGCCGCCGTTGGTTTCCCTCAACCAGCTCACTCTGTGGAGGAAGTCGCTCACCACCTCGTTGATGGTGTCGGCGTACGACGAGACGTGTTTGGCCTTCAACATCCGAGGATTCAGGATGCTGCGGATCCGCTGCCATTTGGGCCCCATTCTACAAACCACGACCAACACATGCAATGAGATAGAGCCGATTGATAACGGAAACAATCACTGTATTTACTCTGAATGTCAGGACCGGGTGTGGTGGGCAGAGACTCAGGCGCAGAGGAAAATGACGAGGCACGTTCGAGGGAAAAAATCCAAAACGTACTTTACTTCAAGTCCAAAATTCGAAACAAATTTCGACAGCAGAAGCAGTCCGGGGGGCGGGCCGGAGGACGGCCACCAGGCGGGAGATTGCGCTCTGGGGGGCAGGCCAGAGGACAGCCATCAGAGCCGTGCTCTGGCAGGGAACGAGAACGGGACTCTGAAGGGGAACAGGACTCTGAAGGGGAACGGGACTCCGAAGGGGACTCTGGGACAGATCGGGCCGCCGGTGGGAAACCTGGTGTCGGCAGCGGCTTGAAGGCGGCAGGCGGGACAGGGAACAGTTTGAAAGCGGCAGCGGGGACTTGGGACGGCTGCGAGGCGGCAGCGGGGACACTGGACACTAGACACTGGGCACTAGACTCGGGGCCATTAGACTCGGGGCCACTAGGCTCGGGGTCACTAGGCTTGGGGAAACTCGGCTCGGGGAAACTCGGCTCGGGGAAACTCGGCTCGGGGGTGCTGGGAACAGGTCGGGGCGCCGACAGGACACGGGGAGCGGGAATCGGCCGGGGAGCCAGAATCAGCAGGACACGGGGAGCCGGAATCGGGGGAGCAAAGCTCGGGGAAGCCAGCAGTACCCGGGGAGCCGGAATCGGTCGGGGCGTCGACAGGACCCGGGGAGCCGGAATCGGCAGGACACGGGGAGCCGGGCTCGGGGGAGCAAAGCTTAGAGGAGCAAAGCTCGGGGGAGCCGGCAGGACCCGGGGAGCCGGAATCGGGGGAGCCGGGCTCGGTGGAGCAAAGCTTGCGGAGACGGGAATCGGCTGGGGCGACAGCAGGACACTGGCTGGCAACGGCGCATAGACGGAGGCCGGCTCTGGGAGCGGCGTGGAGGCGGCAGTCGGGACCTGGGCTAGCAGCGGCACGGAGGACTGGCCTCCTCTCAGCACCCTGGAGCCTCCTTTCCAGCATTCTGGCATAAGCTTTCCCCGGGAGGATGAGTAGTGTGAGACCCTGATAGTTCAGCACACTCTCCGGTCCCCTTTCTTGAAAATGGGAATCAGCACCCCGGTCTGCCAGTCCATGTTCCCGACACCCATGCGATATTGAAGAGGCGTGTCAGCCAAGACAGCCCAACAATGTCCAGCGCCTTCTGCATCTCAGGATCTCATCCACCTGGTGCCTTGCCACCAAGGAGCTTTTTGACTACCTTAGTGGCCTCCAGCAGGGATATGGGTGCGACCCCAACAAGTCTTCAGGGACTGCCCAGATCAATGCACAGATGGGAATGTTTGCGAAAAAGCTAATTTTCCGCCGGGCGGCGCGAATGAGGCGAAAAAGCGCTGTGTCTTTTTCACAACGCTTTTTCGCCGGAGACACGATGGCGTTTGATGTTCCGACGTTTGTGGGACTTCCACAACAAGTATAAAGCAGAACTAGTGGTTATTTCAATGGTGGATGGCGGAAATGGTAACTGTTTTCACGGAGTCAGGCGAAAGAGCGTTGCGGTGTGAACGCAGCATTAGAGGATCTAGATGTGAAGGTGGAGGATCACTCACTCCGTCAGCGGTCCGTGGGCCTGGTTCCTGAGCTCCCTGTAGCTCCTCCAGTGAGGCATGTCGGTCCGGACCGGGAGTCTCCCCTCCTGCCTCAGAACCTGCTCGATGAACTCGGCGCTGGCCACGTTCACCACCACCAGAGGGCCGTACTTTGACTTCCACAGAGGCCCGTAGATCCTGCTGTGCTCGATCTGTCAGAACAAGTTCTTAACATGATCAATTCAACATATCAGCTCCCGATCACTTTAAAAGAGTCAGATCCCCCGAATCACAGAAGACAAACATTTCTCACTAACTTCTAGAACATGTGATAGTAAATCGTTGTAATTGTAACCCTGCATACCAGTTTTTTAAAAGATAAATCAAATTTTGTATGGGTGGATTATCATTTTATTACATTAAATATTGGTTAAATACACAAGTTTTCTTTACATAAAAATAAATAATAGAACCTAACTATAACAGTAATATTTGAGCCTGCTTATTTGTATTTTAGCAGAGTTCAACAGTCTTTATAGATCATTTAATTGTTTTTACAGGTTTAAATATTCTTCAGTAAACATTAAAATATATCTTGTAAAATTAAAGCTACAAACTGTTTTAATTATGGAAAATTCATAACACGCAAACAGGATGCAAAACTAAAATTACCGTAACTCCTCGAATAATTACGCCATTGACGTAATTCCAACGGATTCTGAACGCTTCCATTGCGGTAATGGTAAAAAGAGTTTGTCTGTGGGGGAGGGGTGGAAGTGATCATATCAGACAGCAACAGAGAGTAGCAGGGGAGAGACTTTCACTGCTTTTCACTGCTTTTCACTGGCCTTTGAGTGGCGTTTTCTTTGGAAATAATATGTTGTGGTTGTAAATAATAGTATTAGTATAGTTTATGAGAGTTCTGCCACTTGCTGGCCCACCTAAACCCCCCACTAAAGGCCACTGTTCTGTTCCCACAAACACAAAGAAGGACAGTGGAAAAGGACAGACAGAGTCATTCTGGGGAGGAAACAGTGTACTAGCTGCCTGTAAAAGCTGTCTGGGTGTGTGAGGAGGGCAATCATGGGTTCTGTCTTCAGCTGGACAGGAACTGCTTCAGGGAGATGAACACATCTCTAAAACGCCTGGACACATATAAAAGCCTATAACATGGACACTGAATGTGTTGGGCAAACAAAACTGTTTGAGAAGAGTTAAGACTTCCTGTGAGGTCAGTGTTTTAACATAATGACACATACTTGCCAGATTTTGAAAGTTACATTTCTCCTGAAAAAAGGAGCAAAATAATTTTGGACCAGGCGGACTGTCATACAGTTTTAAGAGGGTTTTAATGGGTCAGTTATTTTCCAGTAATTTAGTGGTGCCTCAGCTAACAGAATATTGCTGTTATTTAATTTTAAGTGTAGCTTTTAAGTGTATGTTTCCTGTTTCCTGCGAACTTTGATTTAAATATGAATTAATTAAGGTCCAGTATCTCCCTCTCATTTAGTCACTGGATAATACATTTTTCTTAGACTTCCAGGAAGCTCATTAGATCAGTTATGACTCCAACCAGCGGTTCTCAAACCCTCTAGGGCAGACTGCTTCCAGGACAGAAACACGGCTATGTACACAAAACACGAGGAAACCAAAACAAATAAAATCATGCATAACAGTTAAGCTGAACTTAGTTCAGAGTATTGGATGTGTCATAAGCACAAAGAGCCATGAAGAGGCATTACTTTAGGCCCACGCTCAGGGGGAGGTATTACAGGTGGGGCGCGGGGGGGGGGGGGGGGGGGGGTGATGCAGATTCTTAAAAATAAATTTAAAAAAGATCCTTTTTTTAAAAACTTTTCAATCAAATTCTCTGATGGCACAACATGCCATATTCACTACACAACTGTTGTGTAGACAGTGTGAGCTATGAGCTGCTTATAGACAAGTAATGAATTCATATGAATATTAGAATGTAGAAATACTGGTTTATTTGTACATTCTAATATTCATATTCATTCATTGCTTGTCTATAGACAACTCATAGCTCACATATGTTCTATTAATAATGTATATTTGTATCACTTGTACTGCAATGACAATAACATGATTATATTATGGTCTGTTCCCTTTGACCACATAATGTATTGTAACTGGTCCTTTAATAAATATATGTGTTGAAAGTCCCCTGACCTGAAGTCATGCTCACTGGTGAAAGTAGGTCAGAGGAAACAAACACGTTCCTCTTACCTGCATCTGCTGCGTAGTCTGGAAATATCCCTTCACGAAGAGCCAGTTCAGGGACGTCAGGAGACTGGGTCCGCCTAACTGGTCCATAGTCTTCAGTACCGTGCTGGGCCCCATCTCGGCGGAGCTACTGGCGCTACTGGTGGAGCTACTGGGTCTACTGGCGCAGCTACTGGGTCTACTGGCGGAGCTGGGTGCGTCCGCATGGAGTCCAGGACCCGGTCCCGCCAGCCTCTGGACCCGGTCCCGCTGCTGGCGGGTCGCCGTGAGGACGACGCTCCCCGCGGTCTTCCTGAGCATGGTCCCCGGTAAACAGTCCGTTTCTCCGCGGCGGTCTGGTGCGAGCAGTGGGCGGTGCTGGTCCGCCCGAGTGATGATGGTGGTGATGATGATGATGATGATGATGCAGGGACCTGGCTCGCAGCCTTTATGAATCCTCTGAGACGAGGTGGACTTTGATTGGCTGTCGAGTCATAAACTCTACTGATGTTTACCTGAAACACACACGCGATCAGATAAAGAATAACTGCGACACAACATTTCACTGAGAGACTGATCATAACTCTTCTTATACATCCAGATCAATAACTACAAGATCAGTAAAGAGGAGAACTACAGGATCAATAAAGACAATAACTACAGGATCAATAAAGACAATAACTACATAATCAATAACTACAGAATCAATAAAGACAATATAACTACATGATCAATAAAGACAGGATCAATAAAGACAATAACTACATAATCAATAAAAGCAGGATAAATAAAGTAAATAACTACAGGATCAATAAAGACAATGACTACAGGAAAAATAACTACAAGATAAATAAAGAGGATAGTTATCCTCTTTATTTATCTTCAGTTATTGATCCTGTAGTTATTGATCCAGTAGTCAGTGGTGGCCTCAGGGCCTGTAAGCCTTCTCTGCTGGCCTAAACAGAATCACAAAGTTATAACTATTTTATTATGTCATTGTTTTTCACAAATACACTACATGTATTATAATAATGTTCTCATGTCAGCTCCTGTCTTCCTCTGTTGCTCTGCTTCAGCCTGCAGCGCTGCTTCTAGTGCAGCTAGTTTTAAGGAGAGCTCTTATCCAATCAGATTCCACCTCTGTGTCTCTATGGAAGCAGAGAGCTTCTAGCTGGTCTTTGCAGATTAAAATACATGGAGAGTGGACGTTATCGTGATGTCATAGTCTTCAACTAATCAGAAGGCTCAGGTAGAAAATGCACGGCCCGCCACTGAATTTCATTAATAAATCAATAACATTTCTTGAATTCAGCTCAATGTAATTCCAAACTATACATAGTCGTTTTTATTATGTAAAGGATACTATTATTTATTTACCAGGGGCTCGTCACCGATGTTCTCCGGGACTTGGCGTGCATGTGCTACACGTACGGCAAGTCCTCCAAAGGCTTTTTGAGAACCGCCTCTTCGTAAAAGCAAAAAAGTACGAGTTCCAAACCTCGCAGGTATCGTTCTGGGGCTTTGTCATCAATGCTGGTAATATCCGGATGGACTCTACCAACGCCAAAGCAGTGGCTGACCTCTGTGGAGGAAGGGGCCTTTGGTGAGTTAAAGTCACGTTTTACGTCTGCTCCCATTTTTATATTCCCAGATCCGGCCCGCCAGTTCATTGTGGAGGTAGATGCCTCGGACACTGGTGTAGGGCGGGTTCGGACACTGGTGTAGGGGGTTGATCTTATTGAGATCAATAATGTTATTGATCTCAATGGTTTAGTTTTCATATGTGCTGATCACCAAACCTTTTCACGTGCTATTTGTTTAATTTTAAAAACGGTCAATCATAGCTTGTTTTATGAAAAAAGCCCCAAATTACTGTATTTGGATGTATTGAACATCATAATTAATATACAAGTGAAATATATGGTTTGGTACATGAGAAAATTCAAATGTCACAGATGTATGCAAATGTACCCAAATGCAAATGTTGGAGTCCTCGCCTGAATGTTCTCTGTTCTAAACCCTCTAACTTTGTTCTGCTTCACTTCATCAAAGTCAACCTTTGCAGAGAGAATGTTCACATATTGTGTTATGATTTGGGTTAGAGAATGTTCACATATTGTGTTATGATTTGGGTTAGAGAATGTTCACATATTGTGTTATGATTTGGGTTAGAGAATGTTCACATATTGTGTTATGATTTGGGTTAGAGAATGTTCACATATTGTGCTATGATTTGGGTTAGATAATGTTCACATATTGTGTTATGATTTGGGTTAGAGAATGTTCACATATTGAGCTATGATTTGGGTTAGAGAATGTTCACATATTGTGTTATGATTTGGGTTAGAGAATGTTCACATATTGTGCTATGATTTGGGTTAGAGAATGTTCACATATTGTGCTATGATTTGGGTTAGAGAATGTTCACATATTGAGCTATGATTTGGGTTAGAGAATGTTCACATATTGTGTTATGATTTGGGTTAGAGAATGTTCACATATTGAGCTATGATTTGGGTTAGAGAATGTTCACATATTGTGTTATGATTTGGGTTAGAGAATGTTCACATATTGAGCTATGATTTGGGTTAGAGAATGTTCACATATTGTCCTATGATTTGGGTTAGAGAATGTTCACATATTGTGTTATGATTTGGGTTAGAGAATGTTCACATATTGTGCTATGATTTGGGTTAGAGAATGTTCACATATTGTGCTATGATTTGGGTTAGAGAATGTTCACATATTGTGTTATGATTTGGGTTAGAGAATGTTCACATATTGTGCTATGATTTGGGTTAGAGAATGTTCACATATTGTGTTATGATTTGGGTTAGAGAATGTTCACATATTGTGCTATGATTTGGGTTAGAGAATGTTCACATATTGTGTTATGATTTGGGTTAGAGAATGTTCACATATTGTGCTATGATTTGGGTTAGAGAATGTTCACATATTGTGTTATGATTTGGGTTAGAGAATGTTCACATATTGTGTTATGATTTGGGTTAGAGAATGTTCACATATTGTGTTATGATTTGGGTTAGAGAATGTTCACATATTGTGTTATGATTTGGGTTAGAGAATGTTCACATATTGAGCTATGATTTGGGTTAGAGAATGTTCACATATTGTGTTATGATTTGGGTTAGAGAATGTTCACATATTGTGTTATGATTTGGGTTAGAGTTGAACCTTACAGCTGCATCATTTTAAAGAAATAATCATCCTGAAAGTGATTTTTTTTCTAGGCCTGAAACCTTTTCATTTGTTTCTGTGTGTCATCTTCATTTATTCTTAACCAGTAACATATAGACTGATATTTACACATCTGAACAAAATCTCACATGTGTACCTTTTAGTATAACACCAACATTATTCAAATAGCCCTAGTGGCTGCAGAGATACACCCTTTTTAGTTTGGGGATGACATTTTAGAGCAGAGGCCTAAAAATAGGATGGTGTTCTGATTTTGACTGTTTTGTGTAGGTTCAATATGTAAAATACAAATAAAAAAATGCCTTAATTCCAAGTTGTTATGCAACAAAGAATGGAAACATTCCAAGGTAGTGTATATTTTATAATTTCCTTATTCAAAACAAATCCCATCAACAGAAACACAACAATGATCCTGTGTGTGTCTCTCTGTGTGAGGATATCTGTGTTCATGCTGGACAGCAGGACAAGGAAACAGTGTGTAACAAGACGACATGTGTACACAGAGCCGGTTCAGGTGCATTCCTCAGGACAAAGCTGGCTGAGCGGCAGGAGCCTCGCTGTGAACACTAAACCGGTGAAACAGGCCATAGAACCAGAACCAGAACCATTTACTGCCAAGTATGTTCACACATACAAGGAATTTGTCCTGGCAGGAGGTGCACAACATTTAACACTTAACGATAAACATTTAAGGATAAACATAAAACAGAGTGCAATAAAAAGGGAGCATGAATATTTACAATTGGATCTACAGAATATAAAAAATTAAAGTTAAAATGAAATAAAGTGCACGGAATTAAGTGTTATGTGAAAGTGAGTCCGGACTATACCCGGGTTAAAGGAGGCGAGGCCATAATAAACTCCTCAGGCCAGATTACACCCCCATGAGATCAGTAGTGTTGAGTGATACACACAAGAATTATTTATTTTTTCAACAGTTTATTGGGGGTTCAGCTTTGTCAGGTAAGTTAAGTGAGAAAGCTAACTGACTTAAACCTTAAAACTCTAAAACATAGTTTTATTACTTCAACCAGAAAAACAGAACAAATATTCGCCTTCCACAAAGATCAAAGATTACGTCCTGAAACTTCAACTCTAAAACGAGCGAGTCCTCGCTACGATATGAATGCAGAGTTAATGATTAGCGACCGCTCGCACACCACGGAGTCACAGCTGTGGGTTTTGGCTGAGAAGTCAACAGAAGAACATCCAGACCTCCATCTGCGTTCTGTGATCAATACGGTAAACTATAACTCAGTCAGGGAATGAGAACAGGAGCGAGAGTTTAACGGTGTAACTCTGAAGTCAACAGTCACTGATGCAAACATTAAAACAAGACACTTTTAATGGCATTTATTTATTGTAAAGCAGTAGTGATGTGTATTGCGTTGTCTAGGGAACCTCATGTCAAACTTTTTAAATGTGACAAAACAATAAATAAGTGATTACAAAAAAGGAAATGTAAAATATAAAAGAAACCATTTCATCCATCCAGCCATTATCAGCCGCTTATCCGGAGTCGGGTCGCGGTGGCAGCAGGTCCAGCAGACCGACCCAGGCTTCCCTCTCACCCGCAACACTTTCCAGCTCATCCTGGGGGATCCCGAGGCGTTCCAAGGCCAGCCGGGAGATATAATCCCTCCAGTGTGTCCTCGGTCTTCCCCGGGGTCTCCTACCAGTTGGACGTGCTGGAAAACCTCTAATGGGAGGCATCCAGGAGGAATCCTGACTAGATGCTGAACCACCTCAGCTGACTCCTTTAACACGAAGGAGCAGCGACTCGACTCCAAGCTCCCCCCTGATGTCCGAGCTCCTTAGCCTATCTCTAAGGCTGAGCCCGGCCACCCTACGGAGGAAGCTCATTTCGGCCGCTTGTATCCGAGACCTCGTTCTTTCGGTCACGACCCAGAGTTCGTGATAATAGGTGAAGGGTTGGAACGTAGACCGACCAGTAAATGGAGAGCTTCTCCTTCCGGCTCAGCTCCCTCTGCACCAAGACGGACCGGTACAGCGCCTGTTTTACTGCTGCAGCCGCACCGATCCGCCTGTCGATCTCCCGCTCCACCTTACCCTCACTCGTGAACAAGACCCCGAGATACTTGAACTCCTTCGCTTGGGGTAGGCAGTTTGTCCCCACCTGGAGGGAGCAGTCCACCGGTTTCCGGCAGAGCACCATGGCCTCAGATTTGGAGGTACTAACTCTCATCCCTGCCACTTCACACTCGGCTGCAAAACGCCCCAGTGAATGCTGGAGGTCACGGTCCGAGGAGGCAAACAGGACCACATCATCCGCAAACAGCAGAGAGGCGATCCCGAGACTCCCGAACCGGATCCTCTCCGCCCCCTGGCTGCGCCTAGATATCCTGTCCGTGAAAGTCACGAACAGGACCGGTGATAAAGGGCAGCCCTGGTGGAGGCCAACACCCACCGGGAACGTGTCTGACTTACTACCAAGGATACGAACACAGCTCCTACTGCAGGCGTACAGAGACCGGATGGCTCGTGCCAACGGGTCCGGCACCCCATACTCCCGCAGCACCTCCCACAAAAAACCCAGAGGGACCCGGTCGAAAGCCTTCTCCAAGTCTACAAAGCACATGTAGACTGGTTGGGCAAACTCCCAGGACCCCTCCAGTAGTCTCTGAGGGTAAAGAGCTGGTCCACTGTTCCACGGCCGGGACGGAATCCACACTGTTCGTCTTGAATCCGAGGTTCGACAAGCAGTCAGAGCCTCCTCTCAGCACCCTGGCATAAGCTTTTCTCGGGAGGCTGAGCAGTGTGATACCACGATAGTTCGAGCACACTCTCCGGTCCCCCTTCTTGAAGATGGGAACCACCACCCCGGTCTGCCATTCCATGGGCACTGTTCCCGACCCCCATGCGACACTGCAAAGGCGTGTCAGCCAAGAAGCCCGACAATGTCCAGCGCTTTCAGCATCTCAGGGCGGATCTCATCCACCCCCGGCGCCTTGCCACCAAGGAGCTTTTTGACTACCTTTTTGAACTACTAAGGTGTTCTGGTACCAAGTACACTTATGAGCCACCTTATGCTCGAACATGGTGTTCGTTATGGACAAACTGTGGCTAGCTCAGAAGTCCAACAACAAAACACCGTTCGGGTTCAGATCGGGCAAGCCGTTCCTCCCAATCACGCCCCGCCAGGTTTCTCTGTCATTGCCCACGTGAGCGTTGAAGTCCCCCAGGAGAACTATGGAGTCGGCAGGCGGCGCCCTTTCTAGGACCCCTCCCACCGACTCCAAGAAGGCCGGATACTCTGAAATGCTGTTCGGTGGATAAGCACAAACAACAGTCAGGACCCCTCCCACCGACCCCTTACTCCCCGCAACCCGGAGGCGACCCTCTCGTTCTCCGGGGAAAACTCCAACATAGCGGCGCTCAGCCGGGGGATCGTGAGTATCCCCACTCCCGCCTGGCGCCTCTCACCCTGGGCAACTCCAGAAAAGGACAAAGTCCAACCCTTCTCCAGGAGCTTGGTTCCAGAGCCTGTGCTGTGCGTGGAGGTGAGCCCAACTATATCTAGCTGGTACCGCTCCACCTCCTGCACCAGCTCCGGCTCTTTCCCCGCTAGCGAGGTGACGTTCCACGTCCCTAGAGCTAGTCTATGCTGCCGGCGATCGGCTCGCCCAGGCCTCCCGCCTGGCCCGCTGCCCGGTCTACATGGCACCCGACCCCGATAATTCTCCCTGCGAGTGGTGGGTGCACAGGGCGACTGCTGTTCCATGCTGTTTCTTCGGGCTGAGCCCGACCGGGCCCCATGGGCGAAAGCCCGGCCACCAGACGCTCGCCGACGAGCTCCCCTCCTGGGTCTGGCTCCGGGAGGGTGCCCCGGTTTCCCTTGTCCGGGCGAGGTAGCTTTGGTCCGTGGGCTGCTATTCATGAGGGTTTTTTGAACCGCTCTTAGTCTGGCTCTCCCCCGAGACCTGTTTGCCTTGGGAGAACCTACCAGGGGCTGACGCCCCGGACAACATAGCTCCCAGGATCACTGAGCCACTCAAACTCCTCCACCACGTTAAGGTGGCGATTCGTTGGAGGAGAGAAACCGTAAATGTTAAATTAAGTACAATTTGAGTATATATAAAAAATAATGGGAGAAAAATAAAAAACCAACATGTTATAGAGATAAAGCCAACTACTTTAAATTAATACATTTACAGAAAGAGAGAATAGATGTGAAAAATATAAAAATGCTTATTATAAAAAAATATTAGTTTTTTGTTAACGTATTTTCACATTTGTTTTTATTTATTCCTTCCTCTCTAAAGGTCCCATTTTATTTATGTATTTGTATTATTTGTTATCATAGTCCCCTGGTGATTTAGTTATGTAGATGTGTGTGTCGTCTGCATAATTATGATAACACACGTTGTTGTTTTTCATATCTGAGCCAGTGGAAGCATGGATGTGTAATTAGCTACCGACACAAAGTATTGTCCTTCTTTGTCCTTCTAGTAGGATTCAAACCAGTTAAGTGCTGCGCCAGAGAGTCCTACCCAGAATTCAGTCTGTCGAGTAGTATGTCATGATCGACCGTGTCCAATGCAGCACTGAGATCCAGTAATCTACAAGTAGTGTCTAGTGACCTTGAAATAGTTTGATAAAGAAAACGACCTTGAAGCCTGAGCGCTAGTCACCTTTGGGGAGCAGAGGACACCATGGGACACTTTGTTCTGGCCTTTAGAAATATAATGTAACCTTATACTTACAGTGTGACTTGTTGCGTAAACATTCATCAGTATCGTCACAGTGGGTTTTACTCAATGAGGAACAGCCTCCATCCTTTTTCCTTTCATTTGTAAGGAGGTAGAAACAAACAAACAATTCTGTCCCAACCGTCCCAGAGAGAGCAGCGAGGTGTTGGATGTGTGTGTTAGCCACCGACAAAACTTCAGACAGCTAGCATTAGCACCAACTGATGGGGCAGAAAATAAGCTTCCCAAAAACATGTTTCTTGTATGACCGTATAACTGAGAACATACCGTAGAAGAAAAATAACAAAAGACAAGACCAGGTGGACTTTGAGTCAGAAACTCTACTGATGTTTAACTGAAACACACATTCAATCAGATTGTTAATAAAAAAGAACAACTGCAACACAAACACATTTTACTGAGAGTAAACTGATGAATAACTTCTATAAAACCAGATTAATAACTAAACACGGTTTGTCCATGACGAACACCGTGTTCGAACATTAGTGACCTGGTACCAGAACACCAGGCTGGAGATCAATGATGGACAGCCTTAGAGATAGAGTAAGGAGATGAGTTTCCTCTGTAGGGCTCTTAGAGATAGAGTAAGGAGATGAGCTTCCTCTGTAGGACTCTTAGAGATAGAGTAAGGAGATGAGTTTCCTCTGTAGGGCTCAGCCTTAGAGATAGAGTAAGGAGATGAGTTTCCTCTGTAGGGCTCTTAGAGATAGAGTAAGGAGATGAGTTTCCTCTGTAGGGCTCTTAGAGATAGAGTAAGGAGATGAGTTTCCTCTGTAGGACTCTTAGAGATAGAGTAAGGAGATGAGTTTCCTCTGTAGGACTCTTAGAGATAGAGTAAGGAGATGAGTTTCCTCTGTAGGACTCTTAGAGATAGAGTAAGGAGATGAGCTTCCTCTGTAGGGCTCTTAGAGATAGAGTAAGGAGATGAGTTTCCTCTGTAGGACTCTTAGAGATAGAGTAAGGAGATGAGTTTCCTCTGTAGGGCTCTTAGAGATAGAGTAAGGAGATGAGTTTCCTCTGTAGGGCTCTTAGAGATAGAGTAAGGAGATGAGTTTCCTCTGTAGGACTCTTAGAGATAGAGTAAGGAGATGAGTTTCCTCTGTAGGACTCTTAGAGATAGAGTAAGGAGATGAGTTTCCTCTGTAGGACTCTTAGAGATAGAGTAAGGAGATGAGTTTCCTCTGTAGGACTCTTAGAGATAGAGTAAGGAGATGAGGTTCCTCTGTAGGACTCTTAGAGATAGAGTAAGGAGATGAGGTTCCTCTGTAGGACTCTTAGAGATAGAGTAAGGAGATGAGTTTCCTCTGTAGGACTCTTAGAAATAGAGTAAGGAGGTGAGTTTCCTCTGTAGGACTCTTAGAGATAGAGTAAGGAGATGAGTTTCCTCTGTAGGACTCTTAGAAATAGAGTAAGGAGGTGAGTTTCCTCTGTAGGACTCTTAGAGATAGAGTAAGGAGATGAGTTTCCTCTGTAGGACTCTTAGAGATAGGGTAAGGAGATGAGTTTCCTCTGTAGGGCTCTTAGAGATAGAGTAAGGAGATGAGTTTCCTCTGTAGGACTCTTAGAGATAGAGTAAGGAGATGAGTTTCCTCTGTAGGGCTCTTAGAGATAGAGTAAGGAGATGAGTTTCCTCTGTAGGACTCTTAGAGATAGAGTAAGGAGATGAGTTTCCTCTGTAGGGCTCTTAGAGATAGAGTAAGGAGATGAGTTTCCTCTGTAGGGCTCTTAGAGATAGAGTAAGGAGATGAGTTTCCTCTGTAGGACTCTTAGAGATAGAGTAAGGAGATGAGTTTCCTCTGTAGGACTCTTAGAGATAGAGTAAGGAGATGAATTTCCTCTGTAGGACTCTTAGAGATAGAGTAAGGAGATGAGTTTCCTCTGGAGGACTCTTAGAGATAGAGTAAGGAGATGAGTTTCCTCTGTAGGACTCTTAGAGATAGAGTAAGGAGATGAGTTTCCTCTGTAGGACTCTTAGAAATAGAGTAAGGAGGTGAGTTTCCTCTGTAGGACTCTTAGAGATAGAGTAAGGAGATGAGTTTCCTCTGTAGGACTCTTAGAGATAGAGTAAGGAGATGAGTTTCCTCTGTAGGACTCTTAGAGATAGAGTAAGGAGATGAGTTTCCTCTGTAGGACTCTTAGAAATAGAGTAAGGAGGTGAGTTTCCTCTGTAGGACTCTTAGAGATAGAGTAAGGAGATGAGTTTCCTCTGTAGGACTCTTAGAGATAGGGTAAGGAGATGAGTTTCCTCTGTAGGGCTCTTAGAGATAGAGTAAGGAGATGAGTTTCCTCTGTAGGACTCTTAGAGATAGAGTAAGGAGATGAGTTTCCTCTGTAGGGCTCTTAGAGATAGAGTAAGGAGATGAGTTTCCTCTGTAGGACTCTTAGAGATAGAGTAAGGAGATGAGTTTCCTCTGTAGGACTCTTAGAGATAGAGTAAGGAGATGAGTTTCCTCTGTAGGACTCTTAGAGATAGAGTAAGGAGATGAGTTTCCTCTGTAGGACTCTTAGAGATAGAGTAAGGAGATGAGTTTCCTCTGTAGGGCTCTTAGAGATAGAGTAAGGAGATGAGTTTCCTCTGTAGGGCTCTTAGAGATAGAGTAAGGAGATGAGTTTCCTCTGTAGGACTCTTAGAGATAGAGTAAGGAGATGAGTTTCCTCTGTAGGGCTCTTAGAGATAGAGTAAGGAGATGAGTTTCCTCTGTAGGGCTCTTAGAGATAGAGTAAGGAGATGAGTTTCCTCTGTAGGACTCTTAGAGATAGAGTAAGGAGATGAGTTTCCTCTGTAGGACTCTTAGAGATAGAGTAAGGAGATGAGTTTCCTCTGTAGGACTCTTAGAGATAGAGTAAGGAGATGAGTTTCCTCTGTAGGGCTCTTAGAGATAGAGTAAGGAGATGAATTTCCTCTGTAGGACTCTTAGAGATAGAGTAAGGAGATGAGTTTCCTCTGTAGGACTCTTAGAGATAGAGTAAGGAGATGAGTTTCCTCTGTAGGGCTCTTAGAGATAGAGTAAGGAGATGAGTTTCCTCTGTAGGACTCTTAGAGATAGAGTAAGGAGATGAGTTTCCTCTGTAGGACTCAGCCTTAGAGATAGAGTAAGGAGATGAGGTTCCTCTGTAGGACTCTTAGAGATAGAGTAAGGAGATGAGTTTCCTCTGTAGGGCTCTTAGAGATAGAGTAAGGAGATGAGTTTCCTCTGTAGGACTCTTAGAGATAGAGTAAGGAGATGAGTTTCCTCTGTAGGGCTCTTAGAGATAGAGTAAGGAGATGAGTTTCCTCTGTAGGACTCTTAGAGATAGAGTAAGGAGATGAGTTTCCTCTGGAGGACTCTTAGAGATAGAGTAAGGAGATGAGTTTCCTCTGTAGGGCTCTTAGAGATAGAGTAAGGAGATGAGTTTCCTCTGTAGGACTCTTAGAGATAGAGTAAGGAGATGAGTTTCCTCTGTAGGGCTCTTAGAGATAGAGTAAGGAGATGAGTTTCCTCTGTAGGGCTCTTAGAGATAGAGTAAGGAGATGAGTTTCCTCTGTAGGACTCTTAGAGATAGAGTAAGGAGATGAGTTTCCTCTGTAGGACTCTTAGAGATAGAGTAAGGAGATGAGTTTCCTCTGTAGGACTCTTAGAGATAGAGTAAGGAGATGAGTTTCCTCTGTAGGACTCTTAGAGATAGAGTAAGGAGATGAGTTTCCTCTGTAGGACTCTTAGAGATAGAGTAAGGAGATGAGTTTCCTCTGTAGGACTCTTAGAGATAGAGTAAGGAGATGAGTTTCCTCTGTAGGACTCTTAGAGATAGAGTAAGGAGATGAGTTTCCTCTGTAGGGCTCAGCCTTAGAGATAGAGTAAGGAGATGATGTTATGATATTTGTGCTAATAAAGGCTTTTTATTTCATGAAAACATGAAGTTAGTAAATGTGTAAAAACAGCTGAATGAATTCCAAGAAATGTGTTGCATCTTCAGTGTGCCGTCAAACTAATTAATTAATAATTGTTTTTTTTAGTTTCTCAGCACATAAAGGAACACTTCATCCTTCAAAACTTGTTTTCTGGCTTTACTTTGGAGCGACCTCAGCTCCACGAGTCATTCTGTGACGTCATCAAATCAAACTTTTACCATCAGATTCCAGGAAGGAAACCCCAGAATCATCACAGCTGACAGAAACAGACTTTTAAGAAACGTAAATTCAGATTTCACATAAACGTACGTCTTTTTATCTCAAACATTCTGAATTTCTTTCTCTACTTTTCTAAACTAAAATGTACTTTGTGTGTTCGGAATATTAAAAGAAAAAAAATCCTACACAAACAATGGCTCAAAATAATGAATGCAAAAGCACAAAAATTATTTAAAATCTTTATTTTTTTTCCCGACAAACAGAGTCAACCGTCGCCCTTCAGGCTGAGCCGTGTCGTCGGCTCGTGACCAAACAGGAAGTAGATCCGTGTTCCAGCTCACAAAAGGCACATCGAGTTCAGACTCACATCCAGATGCTTGGCTATTAATATATATATATATTTATTTATATATCAAATATATTAAGCAATTCACCGTTGGTCGAGTATATTTCTAAATATAAATAATTTGATTCAAGTATTGCAGGTTTAAAGCTACAAAACCATGACCCTCACTGAGCCACGCTTCAACTCAAATATCACAATGACAAAGCTGCAAAAAGAAATCAATAATCAGTAATCAGTAATCACCCAGCTGCAGCCTTAAAGGGAGAAGTCTTCAGAAGTGATGCTGCATGAGGTTCTTAATTAGAACAAGTCCATAATGAGACTATATTTACAATGTCTTCACCTCTGGACCTTTCTGGTGAGGAACTGAAGCTGTTGTCTCTGATCCCCTCAAACACACCAGACTCCATCCATAAAAACACTGAGCTGCTGCTCTACAGCTGCCTCATTACAGTAGAGTGTGTGTGTGTGTGTGTGTGTGTGTGTGTGTGTGTGTGTGTGTGTGTGTGTGTGTGTGTGTGTGTGTGTGTATGAATGGAGTGTGTTGAGGAGAACATAGCCAACAGCTTCAGTTCCTCACCAGAAAGGTAAAGAGGTGAACATATTATAAATATAATGTTCATTTAAACTAATAGAGATTATTTTAGCTGTACTAATACACCGACTGTGTAGAAGTACCTCATACACTTCTAAACGTCACTACTGTCCCTTTAAGGAGCTGCAGAACATTTTAGTTTCTTTCAGCTCTTTAGTTTCTGGTTTCGTGTCAAACAGACGTCTTCATCAGGAGCTGAATACTGATTCTTCCAGCTGGGTCCGCTTCACCCAAAAGCTGTTTGTTGTTGTTAATAGTAATAAAGCAGCTTCAAAGGAGCGCGTTGTCCTGCTGCTGGGTTCAGAACGCCAAAGCGAGACTCGCCGGCTCGCCCTGAAACTAAAACTTTCTGTTCCACCAGAAACGAACGCAGCTGAACTCAAAGCTGCTAAGGCACAATTTAAAGTTCATCAATATGCGAAGCTGAAATGCAGAAACATCAAATCTACGCTTCACGAACGCTCGCCTCCGATTGGTCGAGAGGAACCCCGGTGGCGACGAGCCGCGTCCGGGCGAAACACCTGGGGGGGAGGGCGTCCGGGCGAAACACCTGGGGGGGGGGGGGCGTCCGGGTGGAAACACCTGGGGGGGGGGGGGGCGTCCGGGTGGAAACACCTGGGGGGGGCGTCCGGGTGGAAACACCTGGGGGGGGCGTCCGGGTGGAAACACCTGGGGGGGGGGGGGCGTCCGGGTGGAAACACCTGGGGGGGGCGTCCGGGTGGAAACACCTGGGGGGGCGTCCGGGTGGAAACACCTGGGGGGCGTCCGGGTGGAAACACCTGGGGGGCGTCCGGGTGGAAACACCTGGGGGGGGCGTCCGGGTGGAAACACCTGGGGGGGGCGTCCGGGTGGAAACACCTGGGGGGGGCGTCCGGGTGGAAACACCTGGGGGGGCGTCCGGGTGGAAACACCTGGGGGGGGCGTCCGGGTGGAAACACCTGGGGGGGGGGGCGTCCGGGTGGAAACACCTGGGGGGGGCGTCCGGGTGGAAACACCTGGGGGGGGCGTCCGGGTGGAAACACCTGGGGGCGTCCGGGTGGAAACGTCCAGAGGAACAAACACAGAGAGAAACGAGACATTAATGTGCAGTTTGATGGCGGAGAAGCAGAGCAGAGCTGCTGATATGTGGAGACGAGGACGAAGAGGACGAAGAGGACGAAGAGGACGCCGCCGGCTTCCTTCATGACAGTCCGGGGTCCTCGTTTCAGTCGCTTTCACTGCCGGACTCACTGAGCTGGAGGTCGCTCTCTGCAACACACAACAAATACACAAGAATGTTTTCTTTAACCACCGCTGAAGCGTCATCGTTCATCACACACAGAAGCTGTAAATGCTGTCATAATCATCGGGTTTTCATCTTTCAGAAGGTCCTTGAACGCAACACGTGTGCCAAGCGCTTCCATTAGAAAACGCAGACGAAACTACACGTTTTAAATTGTGATATTTCATCCCCCCCAAAAAAATTTGGGCTCTTTTCTGTAATAAAAACCTGTTTCTTTACGCTGTGACGTGTGTCGATATATTATTATTATTATTATTATTATTATAATAATTATAATAATATCAGAGCGAAAGAAAAGTTAAATAAAACAGATATTAGTAACATAGCAATATAATCTAATACTGATTAAACTCACTCAGCGTGTTCATGAGTCCTCCTCCGCTCTCCTGGTGGCGGCTGGTGGTACTGGCGCTGCTGGTGAGGATAGGCATGCTGTGATTGGCCGTGGGCTGGGCCGCGGCCGGAGCCGGAGCCAGAACCGGGATCGGAGCCGTGGGCGGAGCCACAGCGACAGAAGAAGAAGCGCGCTCGTCTTCAGAGTCGCTGCTGGAGCTGTCGCCGCTGCTGGAGGACGAGGAGCTGTTGGAGTCGGAGGAGCTGTCGCCGCTGCTCAGCTGGTCCATGACGCGAGCTTCTGCCATCAGCTCTGAGGACGCACAACAGACGCACAACAGACACACAACAGACACACAACAGCGGTAAGAGAGGAGGTCTGATCAGCAGCGCTCGTGAAAGGATGAGATGGTGGAGTGCGTTACCTCTCTCGATGTCGTCCATGGGGGACGCAGGCGGCGTCTTCTCCTTGGGGGGCGGGCTCTTGGAGCTGGTGGGGGTCTTACTGGTGCTGCTGGGGGTACTGGTGCTGCTGGGGGTACTGGTGCTGCTGGGGGTACTGGTGCTGCTGGGGGTGACCTTCACCTGCTGGCTCAGGCGGCTGGTCTGCTGCTCCAGGCGAGACTGGACCTTACTGCTGCCCTCGGCCCTGCGGACGCACAACCAGTTACACGAGACGCACAACAAGGAAAGTGTTCACGCCCCACCGCCCAAACAAAGTTCTAACAAATTGGTCCATGCTGAATTTGTATTGCACTAACAACATTTTGTTAGAACAATGCAAATAAAGTTCTATCTGTGCAAAAAATAACTTACCTACCATAATATGATGGTAGGGGGCGGGGCCTAATATGATGGTAGGGGAAACACTGGGCTGCGCAAAAATATCAATAAAGCCGAGTGTAATAGGGACTAGTGTCCTTTAAATCGCCTCAAATCCCTGCGCGTCAATCCTCCTCCTCCAGGAGGCGACTCCACGCGAGCCGCCTCCTGGCTCTCAGTCGCCCACCTGGTCTTCTTCACGGCGATGTTGCTGTTGAGCTTCTCCAGCCGGTACTCGCCCGTGTCGTGGTTCACGATGAGGATGCATTCCTTCATGTACGGCCTCTTGGAGCCCTTGAAGACCGTGACCGGAGCGCTGGAACCCTAGAACAGAACAGACGGGTCAGGGAGCGTTCCCCAGGGAGAGAGCGTGTCCAGGTGAGCGGCCTCCTGACCTCCAGGTTGGGCAGCGTGATGGTGACCTGCTCTCCTTTGCCCACTTCCAGCTCCCCTTCACAGGCCGTGTCGATGGAGGCCGGCTTGAAGTCATCTGCACCGAGAAAACAAAGAAATGTTAATACACACGACGGTATTTATGAACATTACACTCAATTAAATATATATGACACTCAATATTAACAGCTGGAGCATTGTTCTATGTTTTATACATAAATATAAATCTAGATCATTTGCAGTAACACAACAGTAACATTGTTGTATTTATAAATATTGTACACATATATATAGTACACACACACATATATATATATAGTATTAACATATTTTAACAATACTAACATTGTTGTATTTATAATTACAAACATTGTTGTATTTGTACATTATATATTATACAATTAATGACATTAATAGTATAATTATGCTCAATATTAATACAATATTAGTTTAGTGGTGCAGTTCCCTGCCGTTACCACCAGAGGGCCTAACATTTTACAGGTTTAACGGTTTGTTTTAGTTTGGAGTTGCCGTAAAGCTGGCTGTCTAACGTAAAGCAGGCTGGCTAACGTAAAGCTGACTAACGTAAAGCAGGATGGCTGCCGTAGAGTAAACCTGGCTAACGTAACGTGAGGCAGGCTACATGCTACAGCTAGTTAGCTGCTGCTAGCTCCGGTAAAGAGCCAGACGGGGCTCCACAAGCCCGCTACTCACATCGCACCGTGTGGAATCCGCTTTTCGGGTGTTTCTCGAACGTGTCTCCGAGTTTCAAGACGTGTTCTTGGTTGTCGAAGTTGGAGTACGCGGTCCCATTCATTCTGAGAGTTCCACGAGCCGTAAACTTTATGCTGCTCGTCTTTATTCGACCACCATGTACGGCAGAGCCTAGTCCCGCCTCCTCTTCGTTATCATTGGTCGAGCGCTCTGTCCCCTTGTTTGATTGGTTCGACGTCTGTCAATCAAGGAATCTGCAGTGACGAGGCACCAGAAGGGAAACGTCATGTTTTCTCATAAAATAATGTCGTGTTTCTATTAATAATAAACCAGAAATGACTTAATATTTATATTTATTCAGAAATAAATCCATTCATGTTTTACTGTCGGATTATTTAGTGGTGAATGGTTTGTTTTATAAATTATATTTGATAGCTCTTTTGTGTTACCTAAATATGTTTTATTATTATTATTATTATTATTATTATTATTATTATTATTATTATTATTAGAGTTCATGTTAAACACGAATGAGCCTGAAACTCACTGACATTTCTCTCTTTTTTCTATATTTTAATTTTCCTTCAAATGTTTTTGATTATCATGTTATATTTGACCTTCTTTAGTTGTTTCTGTCATATTGCATTTCATATTTAATGACTTGACGTTGACGGTCCCTGAGCCGTGAACCTGAGCGCTGACATGGAGCTCAACACCACGAGGCCAGAGCAGTGAAACTAATCCCTTCCCTCTGAGCTCGTGTGTTGGAGGCCATATGTCGCTCTGCCTCCACACGCTAACGTTAGACTGAGCTTAAAGTTCAGCTCCGCTCCGCCACCAACGCCTCAAAGGTGAGCGGACACCAGAGGCCTCTATAACGCAGTAATGATGCAGTAATGATGCAGTAATAACACAGTAATGATGCAGTAATAACACAGTAATGACGCGGTAATGACGCAGTTAATGATGCAGTAATGATGCAGTAATGATGCAGTAATAACTCAGTAATGACGCGGTAATAACGCAGTAAATTATGCAGTAATGATGCAGTAATAACTCAGTAATGACGCGGTAATGACACAGTTAATGATGCAGTAATGATGCAGTAATGATGCAGTAATGATGCAGTAATGATGCAGTAATAACGCAGTAATGATGCAGTAATAACGCAGTAATGATGCAGTAATAACTCAGTAATGACGCAGTAAATTATGCAGTAATGATGCAGTAATATTGCAGTAATAACGCAGTAATGATGCAGTAATAACACAGTAAATGACGCAGCGATGATGCAGTATTAACACAGTAATAACGTAGTATTAACACAGTAATAACGCAGTATTAACACAGTAATAACGCAGTAATGATGCAGTAATAACACAGTAAATGACGTAGTATTAACACAGTAATAACGTAGTAATGATGCAGTAATGATGCAGTAATGACGTAAATGTCTAAATGTTGTGTATAAATATGCAAATGAGGCGTTATGTAACGTATCTACAGACGCAAACAGACAAAGAAATCAAATAAATGTTTCATTTCCCTCCAGAAGTAAAGCAGACGAGTGATGGAGGAAACAGACCAGAATGTTTGTGTCTCAATAAAACGTCACGCCACGAGTTTCACACGTTTAACAGGATTTCATTATTTTTGGGGGATTTTTGTGCTTCGACTCAGACGGATCCAGAAGGGACCGGATCCCATGAAGGGACCGGATCCATGAAGGGACCGGATCCATGAGGGGACCGGCTCCATGAAGGGACCGGCTCCATGAAGGGACCGGCTCCATGAAGGGACCGGCTCCCATGAAGGGACCGGCTCCATGAAGGGACCGGATCCATGAGGGGACCGGCTCCATGAAGGGACCGGCTCCATGAAGGGACCGGCTCCATGAAGGGACCGGCTCCCATGAAGGGACCGGCTCCATGAAGGGACCGGCTCCATGAAGGGACCGGCTCCATGAGGGGACCGGATCCATGAAGGGACCGGCTCCATGAGGGGACCGGCTCCATGAAGGGACCGGCTCCATGAGGGGACCGGGTCCATGAGGGGACCGGGTCCATGAAGGGACCGGCTCCATGAAGGGACCGGCTCCATGAGGGGACCGGATCCATGAGGGGACCGGCTCCATGAAGGGACCGGCTCCATGAGGGGACCGGCTCCATGAGGGGACCGGGTCCATGAGGGGACCGGCTCCATGAGGGGACCGGGTCCCATGAAGGGACCGGCTCCATGAAGGGACCGGCTCCATGAAGGGACCGGATCCATGAAGGGACCGGCTCCATGAGGGGACCGGCTCCATGAAGGGACCGGATCCATGAAGAGACCGGCTCCATGAGGGGACCGGCTCCATGAAGGGACCGGCTCCATGAGGGGACCGGGTCCATGAGGGGACCGGGTCCATGAAGGGACCGGCTCCATGAGGGGACCGGCTCCATGAAGGGACCGGCTCCATGAGGGGACCGGATCCATGAGGGGACCGGCTCCATGAAGGGACCGGCTCCATGAAGGGACCGGGTCCATGAGGGGACCGGCTCCATGAAGGGACCGGCTCCATGAGGGGACCGGCTCCATGAAGGGACCGGCTCCATGAGGGGACCGGGTCCCATGAAGGGACCGGCTCCATGAAGGGACCGGCTCCATGAAGGGACCGGCTCCCATGAAGGGACCGGCTCCATGAAGGGACCGGCTCCATGAAGGGACCGGCTCCATGAGGGGACCGGATCCATGAAGGGACCGGCTCCATGAAGGGACCGGCTCCATGAAGGGACCGGCTCCATGAAGGGACCGGATCCCATGAAGGGACCGGCTCCATGAAGGGACCGGCTCCATGAAGGGACCGGCTCCATGAGGGGACCGGGTCCATGAGGGGACCGGGTCCATGAAGGGACCGGCTCCATGAAGGGACCGGCTCCATGAGGGGACCGGCTCCATGAAGGGACCGGCTCCATGAGGGGACCGGATCCATGAGGGGACCGGCTCCATGAAGGGACCGGCTCCATGAGGGGACCGGCTCCATGAAGGGACCGGCTCCATGAGGGGACCGGATCCATGAGGGGACCGGCTCCATGAAGGGACCGGCTCCATGAGGGGACCGGATCCATGAGGGGACCGGGTCCATGAAGGGACCGGCTCCATGAAGGGACCGGCTCCATGAGGGGACCGGCTCCATGAAGGGACCGGCTCCATGAGGGGACCGGATCCATGAGGGGACCGGCTCCATGAAGGGACCGGCTCCATGAGGGGACCGGATCCATGAGGGGACCGGCTCCATGAAGGGACCGGCTCCATGAGGGGACCGGGTCCCATGAAGGGACCGGCTCCATGAAGGGACCGGCTCCATGAAGGGACCGGATCCATGAGGGGACCGGCTCCATGAAGGGACCGGCTCCATGAGGGGACCGGCTCCATGAAGGGACCGGCTCCATGAAGGGACCGGCTCCATGAAGGGACCGGCTCCATGAGGGGACCGGCTCCATGAAGGGACCGGCTCCATGAGGGGACCGGCTCCATGAAGGGACCGGCTCCATGAGGGGACCGGCTCCATGAAGGGACCGGCTCCATGAAGGGACCGGCTCCATGAGGGGACCGGCTCCATGAAGGGACCGGCTCCATGAGGGGACCGGCTCCATGAAGGGACCGGCTCCATGAGGGGACCGGGTCCATGAGGGGACCGGGTCCATGAAGGGACCGGCTCCATGAGGGGACCGGGTGCCATGAAGGGACCGGCTCCATGAGGGGACCGGCTCCATGAGGGGACCGGCTCCATGAAGGGACCGGCTCCATGAAGGGACCGGCTCCATGAGGGGACCGGGTCCATGAGGGGACCGGGTCCATGAAGGGACCGGCTCCATGAGGGGACCGGCTCCATGAGGGGACCGGCTCCATGAGGGGACCGGCTCCATGAGGGGACCGGGTCCCATGAAGGGACCGGCTCCATGAAGGGACCGGCTCCATGAGGGGACCGGCTCCATGAAGGGACCGGCTCCATGAGGGGACCGGGTCCATGAGGGGACCGGGTCCATGAAGGGACCGGCTCCATGAGGGGACCGGGTCCCATGAAGGGACCGGATCCATGAGGGGACCGGGTCCATGAAGGGACCGGCTCCATGAGGGGACCGGGTCCATGAAGGGACCGGCTCCATGAGGGGACCGGCTCCATGAGGGGACCGGCTCCATGAAGGGACCGGGTCCATGAAGGGACCGGCTCCATGAGGGGACCGGCTCCATGAGGGGACAGGCTCCATGAAGGGACCGGATCCCATGAGGGGACCGGCTCCATGAAGGGACCGGCTCCATGAAGGGACCGGATCCCATGAGGGGACCGGCTCCATGAGGGGACCGGCTCCATGAAGGGACCGGGTCCATGAAGGGACCGGCTCCATGAGGGGACCGGCTCCATGAGGGGACAGGCTCCATGAAGGGACCGGATCCCATGAGGGGACCGGCTCCATGAAGGGACCGGCTCCATGAAGGGACCGGATCCCATGAGGGGACCGGCTCCATGAGGGGACCGGCTCCATGAAGGGACCGGGTCCATGAAGGGACCGGCTCCATGAGGGGACCGGCTCCATGAGGGGACAGGCTCCATGAAGGGACCGGATCCCATGAGGGGACCGGCTCCATGAAGGGACCGGCTCCATGAAGGGACCGGATCCCATGAGGGGACCGGCTCCATGAAGGGACCGGGTCCATGAGGGGACCGGATCCATGAGGGGACCGGCTCCATGAGGGGACCGGATCCATGAGGGGACCGGATCCCATGAAGGGACCGGCTCCATGAAGGGACCGGGTCCATGAGGGGACCGGATCCCATGAAGGGACCGGCTCCATGAAGGGACCGGGTCCATGAGGGGACCGGCTCCATGAGGGGACCGGATCCATGAGGGGACCGGATCCCATGAGGGGACCGGCTCCATGAGGGGACCGGATCCATGAGGGGACCGGATCCCATGAGGGGACCGGATCCCATGAGGGGACCGGGTCCATGAAGGGACCGGATCCATGAAGGGACCGGATCCCATGAAGGGACCGGCTCCATGAGGGGACCGGATCCATGAAGGGACCGGCTCCATGAGGGGACCGGGTCCATGAAGGGACCGGATCCATGAAGGGACCGGCTCCATGAAGGGACCGGCTCCATGAAGGGACCGGATCCATGAAGGGACCGGCTCCATGAGGGGACCGGCTCCATGAAGGGACCGGCTCCATGAGGGGACCGGCTCCATGAGGGGACCGGCTCCATGAAGGGACCGGCTCCATGAGGGGACCGGCTCCATGAGGGGACCGGGTCCTGTTTCAGGGCCTCTGGTGTGGAGGAGCCCTGCAGGAGTGGTTTCTGAGGTATCGGCTGTCTCTGGAGGGTCAGGTTCCCCTAGCAACCGTTCCCCTAGCAACCGTCCACAGGTCACTCAACACCAGAGAACCCAACAGAACGTCTCTGGTTCTGCACCCGAGAACCACCGTGTCTTCTTTATAATCTCATAATAATCTCTTTATTATTTCATTATTATCTCTTTATAATTTCTTCATAATCTCTTTATATTATCTTTATAATCTCATAATAATCTTTATTCTCTCATAAAGATATTCTGCTTTATTCTTTCTTTCAGTCTCAAGTTCTCTGATCACAGAACTGCGTTCTACCAAAAAGGTGTTTCTACTATTTTGTCCACCGCATTTAATATTTATGGATGATACATCCTTTTACTTCAATATTACGTAACATCACCTTAAGACTAATACATATTATAATTTGATATTTATGTTGTATTATAATCGGTTTCACACCTGTTGTTGTGTTTGTTTACATGTGATTATTATTAGTTAAACATTATGGGATGAATAACATATTCTATCTGTGTATTACTTTATTGTTGTAATTTATTTCATCTCTTTTCTTTTCTTTAGTTTTCTGCACAAAAAGAAAAAGTGATGAAGATCAGACGGACTGATGAAGACCACCATGATCCGGGCTCTTCAGGGTCTTCAGTCTGAGCCAATCAGGAGCAGCGCGAGAGCGATGGTGCTATGTGAGTGCTGCCTTCACTGGCTGTCGGAAATAAGAAGATCACATAATATTTTGTTTTGCTTTGTCTGTCAGAGCAGTTTGTTGAGCGTTGCTTTATAAATAAAGTTATATATTATATATTAGTATTACTATGTATTCCTGTTGCTTACTTTATTTAGATTGTTGTTACTTTTGTTGAATATTACTTTTTAATTTGCTTGAGATGAGATTCTTCGGCACAACTCGCTTCTTTTCTTTTGTTGTTGTGTTTATTTGTTTTATTGTGCAAACAAATAAATACAAATAAACAAGTCAAATCTATTCTGAATGAAACTAGACAACGATGCAAATGATAATAGCAGATATGAAGAGTTCATATTGGACAAATAATCAGTTAATATCTTAATATTTTGAGTTCATATCTCAAAGTATTGAGTTAGAATCTGAAAACTGAGTTAAAATGTAATAATAAGGAGAAACTTTCTGTAACTGACCAACAAACAAACTACAAAGATAAAAAGACAAAAACTAAATAGAAACACATCTTTGTGAATATGTATTATTATATTAATATGAATATCTCCAACACAATAAATCATCAGACGACGACGTGAAGGCAGAAGAGGAATATTCCACAATGTGAACCCGTGAGTGTTGAATTTACGAGCCGTGCCTGAAGGCAGCACAGTTCCCAAGGAGAACCCCGCAACGGAACGAGGTCGCGCATCCGGGATCCTCAGAACCTCAGACCTGCACGAGGCGGTGCAGAGACCCGGAGGAGCGGCCGCTGCGTTTCGGGGGTTCGATCCCGGTCTGCAGCGCATCCGGTCTCTGAGGGACAGGACCCGGACCCAGCAGAGCCTCCCGGACCCGGACCCAGCAGAGCCTCCCGGACCCAGCAGAGCCTCCCGGACCCAGCAGAGCCTCCCGGACCCAGCAGAGCCCCCCGGACCCGGACCCAGCAGAGCCCCCGTGCTGCTGGAGGAGAGAGACCTGCAGCCTCTGGTGAGTAGACCCCCTCTCATGTGTTATAATGGTGTAGCATCAGAGACGCGCTGCTCCATGGAGGCTCTGCTGTACGAGGGTCCCTGAAGCGGCCGCGCAGCATCTCCTCTCCTCTCTGCAACACACAGCATCATCCATGTCTTTACATCTGATGCACATCCCATAATACTCCAGCGTGGAGCTCTTATTGACCATAGAGGAGAATGTCTGCGTCTCTTTTGTGGACAAGCTTTGACACGTTTTATGATATTTTGTGATATTTTCCTTTCATGGAGAGCAGGTGGAACGTGAACGCGATCGGCTCCTTGTCGGTATGAGGAAGCCCATGTGCTGTGAGTGAAAGCTCCAGAGCGCCTCAAGGATTTATTCTGGATTATTCAGTCAGCCTCACGTTCACACAGACAGGAAGTGAAACGGTTGTTATTGTTTGCTCTTTTTTAAATGACTCCAACGATTATTACGACTGTTTAAAATGAATGACATGTCTTTTTGATGTCGTCCCTCAGACTAAATGTCTCAGACTAAATGTCTCAGACTAAATGTCTCAGACTAAATGTCTCAGACTAAACGTCTCAGACTAAATGTCCCTCAGACTAAATGTCTCAGACTAAATGTCCCTCAGACTAAATGTCTCAGACTAAATGTCTCAGACTAAATGTCTCAGACTAAACGTCCCTCAGACTAAATGTCTCAGACTAAATGTCTCTCAGACTAAATGTCTCAGACTAAATGTCCCTCAGACTAAATATCTCAGACTAAATGTCTCAGACTAAATGTCTCAGACTAAATGTCCCTCAGACTAAATGTCTCAGACTAAATGTCCCTCAGACTAAATGTCTCAGACTAAATGTCTCTCAGACTAAATGTCTCAGACTAAATGTCCCTCAGACTAAATGTCTCAGACTAAATGTCCCTCAGACTAAATGTCTCAGACTAAACGTCCCTCAGACTAAACGTCTCAGACTAAATGTCTCTCAGACTAAATGTCTCAGACTAAATGTCCCTCAGACTAAATATCTCAGACTAAATGTCTCAGACTAAATGTCTCAGACTAAATGTCCCTCAGACTAAATGTCTCAGACTAAATGTCCCTCAGACTAAATGTCTCAGACTAAATGTCCCTCAGACTAAATGTCTCAGACTAAATGTCCCTCAGACTAAATGTCTCAGAATAAATGTCCCTCAGACTAAACGTCCCTCAGACTAAATGTCTCAGACTAAATGTCTCAGACTAAATGTCCCTCAGACTAAATGTCTCAGACTAAATGTCCCTCAGACTAAATGTCTCAGACTAAATGTCCCTCAGACTAAATGTCTCAGACTAAATGTCCCTCAGACTAAACGTCCCTCAGACTAAATGTCTCAGACTAAACGTCTCTCAGACTAAACGTCTCAGACTAAATGTCTCTCAGACTAAACGTCTCAGACTAAATGTCTCAGACTAAACGTCTCTCAGACTAAATGTCTCAGACTAAATGTCTCTCAGACTAAACGTCTCTCAGACTAAATGTCCCTCAGACTAAATGTCTCAGACTAAACGTCTCAGACTAAATGTCCCTCAGACTAAATGTCCCTCAGACTAAATGTCTCTCAGACTAAATGTCCCTCAGACTAAATGTCCCTCAGACTAAATGTCTCAGACTAAACGTCTCTCAGACTAAATGTCTCAGACTAAATGTCCCTCAGACTAAATGTCTCTCAGACTAAATGTCCCTCAGACTAAATGTCTCTCAGACTAAACGTCTCAGACTAAACGTCCCTCAGACTAAACGTCTCAGACTAAATGTCTCAGACTAAACGTACCTCAGACTAAATGTCTCAGACTAAACGTCCCTCAGACTAAATGTCCCTCAGACTAAATGTCTCAGACTAAATGTCTCAGACTAAATGTCCCTCAGACTAAATGTCCCTCAGACTAAATGTCTCAGACTAAATGTCTCAGACTAAATGTCCCTCAGACTAAATGTCCCTCAGACTAAATGTCTCAGACTAAATGTCCCTCAGACTAAATGTCCCTCAGACTAAATGTCTCAGACTAAATGTCTCAGACTAAATGTCCCTCAGACTAAATGTCCCTCAGACTAAACGTCTCAGACTAAATGTCTCAGACTAAACGTCCCTCAGACTCAGTGAAGGGCCGTGCGTTTTCTACCTCGGCCTTCAGTGCCATATACCGTAAAAGTCGGGTTACAAGCCGCTCCTACCTCCGGTCAGTGTCCCGCTGTAGCAAGCTAGGAGCGGGGAGCTAGCTAGCGCTGCTACTGTTAGCTCCCCGCGTCCCCTCTGCCCGAGTCGGGTCTCGAGCCGGGGCTGGTCCCGCTACCTTCGGTGGTTGACGGGGAGCTAGCGGAGAGCTAGCGGAAGTTAGCGGGGGAACTAGCATGAGCGCCAGCTGGCTACAGCGGGGAGCAAACGGGGACACTGACCGAAGGTAGTAGCGGCGTGTAACCCGACTTTTACGGTAGTCCACATCAGGGATGGACTGGGGGGAAGAAGTGTCCCGTGAGTTTCTGTCAGACCGACCCACTCTCTACACGTTCATACAGACGGTCATGTGTGGCCAGCAGACGCTCACTCTGCTGTACGGACGATTTGTGTGCACTATTACGGCATGGAGGTCACACGGGGTGGACCGGCCTGCGGAGCTATTTTAACCACTTTGACGCTTTATTAACAGCGCTTCTCGGTCGAATTCCTCCAACCTCGCCCCGCGATGTTGTGCATCCCGGCTGACCCACCTGACCAGCCCAACCCCGTCGGGCTGCCGCGTCATTAACGGACAATGCATGTTGTCCAAAGCAACAACCAGTCACATTTAGTTATAACAAAACAATCCAACAAAACCGCGGCACTAAAACTCTGCACACACAAGACCTCTCCAGCTGCTGCACCTTGGAGGGGAGAGGCGGGACCAGCAGCAACAACAGCAGCAACAACAGCAGCAACAACAGCGCTGTGGCTGTTTATGATTAAATACGACTGCAGATGTAGAAACAGTAACACAACCAGCAGTTCACTCACCAGACGCTCATAACCTCCATAACCCTCTGTGTGAAAGGCGTCATCAGTAAATCCACCAGCAAGTCCGTTTCTCAGGCTTCAGCCTGAGCTTCTAGCTTCTAGCTTCTTCTTCTCTTTCTTTTGTTGACAGAAGTCCCGCTGGGCCACTGACCAATCACAGCGCATGTTAATGGTCCCGCTGGGCCACTGACCAATCACAGCGCATGTTAATGGTCCCGCTGGGCCACTGACCAATCACAGCGCATGTTAATGGTCACGCTGGGCCACTGACCAATCACAGCGCATGTTAATGGTCACGCTGGGCCACTGACCAATCACAGCGCATTAATGGTCACGCTGGGCCACTGACCAATCACACGTCCACGCCATTTCACAGGCGCTGCAGTCAAAGAATCCACCCAGCTTGTCAAACTAAAGATCTGATTTGTTGAAGTCCATGACAATCAACCACAACAATTATAATACATGTAGTGTATTTGTGAAAAACAATTAAATTATAAAATAGCTATAACTTTGTGATTCTGTTTAGGTCAGCAGAGAAGGCTTACAGGCCCTGACAGCCACCACTGGTCAGACTAATGTCCCTCAGACTAAATGTCCCGTCACTACATAACTTCACCACCTGAAGTTATGTAGTCTCCCAGGAGTCCTTTAATGCATCGTAGTTTGGGGACTACAGGCTGCAGACAGGCAGGTGCACCAGAGCCGTGACTGGAACGCCGGGGCTGATGGGAGTTCTGACATCACATCATGTCAGTGAACATGTGTGTAAAGAGGAGTGTTGTTCTCTGGAGCAGTTTGTGTTATTTTCCAGGAAAAACATGAATAGAAAAATGATGAAAACAGAGACCAGGTCACGACCTGAGAACCTTCTGAAGGATGGAAGAGTTTCACCAAGGTCTCTCTCTCTCTCTCTCTCTCTCTCTCTCTCTCTCTCTCTCTGCTATTGAAATCAGCACATTGGAATGTGATGCATTCATGGACAAACAATTTCATGGTTATTTTCAGGGATATATGTGAGGTCACGTTAGCTACATTTAACTAATAGATATCACCAGGAATCTTCCTCATGAGAATGTGTTTCAGAGAATATATATATATATATATATATATATATATATATATATATATATATACATACATATATAATGAAACATAACAATGAATTAGATGTCTCTCGTTGGTCTGTGGACGTTTTGAAGCCTTTAGTTCAGCGTTCTGTCCGTCCATCTTGTTTTTTTGCATAGACTTCTATACAACCAGAGGAGTCGCCCCCTGGTGGTCAGGAGAGAGAATGCAGCTTTAACACATGAAGCATAGACTTCTATACAACCAGAGGAGTCACCCCCTGGTGGTCAGGAGAGAGAATGCAGCTTTAACACATGAAGCATATACTTCTATACAACCAGAGGAGTCACCCCCTGGTGGTCAGGAGAGAGCATGCAGCTTTAACACATGAAGCATATACTTCTATACAACCAGAGATTGAGACATAAACTAATGTTTACAATGTTTACTGAGGGAAAACATAATTTTTTGAAATTAATAAATAATTAAACTTTTAAAGACAGAATGATGTTGTAGAATCTCACAGATCTTCTCTGATCTCAGCAGGGACTCAGTCACACACACACACACACACACACACACACACACACACACACACACACACACACACACACACACACACACACACACACACACACACACACACACACACACACCCCTCCTACTGTAAACAGGAGTCAATAACACTGGATCGTGTCGTGTGATGTCTCGTTGTTTTGGAGCATAATTACCTTCCATCAGCGTATCGACGGATCAGCTGTTTCAGGTCCATTACTTCCTGTCACTTCCTGTTAGGAGCTGTTCTTCTTCATGAGGGATTTACTGACGGATGTTCATCATCTGATCAGAGCTTCTGTTTGATATTTCTTAGTCGTTTTTCATGCTGGATGATTATTTCCAAGAATCTTATGAACAACATCTACGGCATATTTATATTATATATAATATATATGTAGAGTGGTGCTTTTGTATAATTCTTTGTTGATTTAAATCAACTCATCATTAGTCGACATCAATGATATTTTCCAACAAACTGATCATAAAACACACAGGTTGTTTGTTTTGTTCTCAAAAACAATCACTTTTAGTTTTGGTGTATCTTGAGGACGTCTTTTTAAAACCAGGAGGACGTTTATTTAGAAAATCCGCGATATAAAGACGCTGCTCTGAAGATACTGAGTGGAAGCTTTCAGATATATTTCAGCAGTCTGAGTCCTCTGAGGTCTCGACTCCTCAAGGCTGTTCGCTCACATGCAGGGAAACGAACATTTCTGCAGAGGAGAGGGAAGAGGAATGTAAACGCTGTGAGCCACGAGAGCCGAGGCCACGAGATTAAACCAGACCGTCTGATGTCGAGGCTGATGATGGCATTCAGAGGACGCGTTGAAGCCGCCATCTTGTTTTTTAGCAACCAGGTAACAGGAAGTGGTCAGGAGAGAGAATGCAGCTTTAACACATAGACTTCTATACAACCAGAGGAGTCGCCCCCTGGTGGTCAGGAGAGAGAATGCAGCTTTAACACATGAAGCATAGACTTCTATACAACCAGAGGAGTCGCCCCCTGGTGGTCAGGAGAGAGAATGCAGCTTTAACACATAGACTTCTATACAACCAGAGGAGTCGCCCCCTGGTGGTCAGGAGAGAGAATGCAGCTTTAACACATGAAGCATAGACTTCTATACGACCAGAGGAGTCGCCCCCTGGTGGTCAGGAGAGAGAATGCAGCTTTAACACATAGACTTCTATACAACCAGAGGAGTCGCCCCCTGGTGGTCAGGAGAGAGAATGCAGCTTTAACACATAGACTTCTATACAACCAGAGGAGTCGCCCCCTGGTGGTCAGGAGAGAGAATGCAGCTTTAACACATGAAGCATAGACTTCTATACAACCAGAGGAGTCGCCCCCTGGTGGTCAGGAGAGAGAATGCAGCTTTAACACATGAAGCATAGACTTCTATACAACCAGAGGAGTCGCCCCCTGGTGGTCAGGAGAGAGAATGCAGCTTTAACACATAGACTTCTATACAACCAGAGGAGTCACCCCCTGGTGGTCAGTAGAGAGAATGCAGCTTTAACACATGAAGCATAGACTTCTATACACAACTCTTACATTGAACCTCCTTTGCTGTCCCTTTTTTTTTTTTTTACAAACAAACAACATCAACATAGTGCATTGTGGGTCGGTGACGGGCCCCATCCCAATTATGGACACCCGCTAATTACCAGAAGAGTAATTAAGAATCAGCAGCTGAGGCCACATAAACTGCTTCTGGGAGCCGTTAGAGTCGCTGCAGCTGCTGGAGGTGAAAGTTAATCATCCGATCCACTGGGAGACGTTTCCTCCCAGTTTGGATCAGACGGAGCTTCACTGGTTCTACTGGGGGAAGAAGACAAACGACACCGGAGAGCACGGGGTCACTTTAAAACTCATACAATCAACTGTCTGTCTCTCACAGAAACATCTACATATGTATATATCAGACA